>PVKE010042658.1:0-13660 GCA_004027555.1 Craseonycteris thonglongyai
AGATCACAGTGTCAGGCTGTCAGAATTCTAAGAATTTATGACCTTGGCAAATTCCCAGATTGCATTAAACTATTGCTAGAAAGTTTTGTGTTCTACAATCGCTTCAAAGTCCATGGTACACGGAATTCCACCCCAGACATTGCGAGCGATCAATGATCGACCAAAATTGGCCTCGTGATCAACCGGTCGAACGCGATAGACTTGTTGGCCACCGCTGCTATATATAGATTCTACATCTAAAGTGACATTTTTCATCTTGTACCTTTTTTTCTTGAGCATATTAACCACAATTCTTTTAAAATTGATATTTGTTAAGTTCAATACCAGTCACCTATATACCTGTTTCTATTATCTGGGGGCTTTTCTCATGATTTGCAATCATTTACTTTGATCTTCTTGCATGCCTGGTAATTTTTATTGCATGCTAAACCTTATATATAAAAATGTATAGAGTCTTTCTCTTGTACCAAAGATTTAATCTTTATCTCATAATAAATTAGAATATGAGTGGGTTAAGTTGTTTCAATTAAAAATTGAAATATTCTTTTGTTTAGATTTTAGTGTGTTTTTAAAGTTGGCTTATACTTGGTGTGATGTAAAACCTATTAAGAGTCTTTTACAAAAGAGCCCTCATAAACACAAGGCCCTTTCTCCTTGGCGGAAACAAAATTTTAATTTTTTTTCTTTGATCATTGTGAGAAAAAAAATGGGTTTTGTTTTTTAACTGATAAAACATTTTTTTGTTTGTTTTGTTTTTTAACTCCTCATCAGCTATTTTCCTTTTTTCTTTTTATTTATTTATTTATTTATTTTCTTCTTTTAAATTTAGTGCACACTATGGTAGCTTAGGAGTTTGAAAGTCTTAAGGAGAATTGTACAGAGAAAGTTGTGCTCATTTTTATATGATTGTCTTTATTAAGTAGGATTCTGGAATCACACATTGTGCCTATCTTGATAGTCTTAAATTTTAGTTTTCTGTCTCTTGAACCTAGTTTGGTTGCTCAAACCTTTAAGGTAATATTTTTAGCTAGTTTCTATACTCAGTACTTTGAATGAGCAAATGTCCCAAAGAGAAAACAGCAGCGGGAAATGTGTGACTTATTTTGAGGCATTTATCTTCTCTCCTAGGTCTCCTTTGTTGTTCTACAATTCCTCTAACTGGATGTTTCATTTTTTGTGTTTTGCGTTTTATTAAGTTTTTTCTTCTTTAGTAGGTAGCTTAAGCAGCAGCATTAGTCTGATATAACCTATTGTGTTATACTCAGAAACAGAGGTTTGCCAAACAGTTTTTATATGTTATAATTATAAGTTGGATTATTAGTTTATGAGTCAGATCATCATGCTTTGAAGATCTGACACCCAACTATACTCATTTTAGTTACTCATCCTTGGCCTTAGTTTTTTTCATATGTAAAATAAAGATTACAGAGTTATTGCAAGAAAGTATATGAGTAATTAATATATGCAATGTGCTAAGCGTAGAGCATGGCACCTACAAAGCACAAATATAAAGTAAAGGGTGTCCCAAAATTCACTCAAGAAGTAATTTTGATAGAAAACACAGGATTATAATTAAAAATTGTAAATTTTCATTGCTCAACAATGGAAACGCACTGTTCTTTCATGTAGTGCTCCAGTTTTAATAACCTTGAACTGTTAGCTGTCATGCTGTCTTTTTTTTTTTGTTGGCAACACTTTACTGCATAAATGACACAAAATTCAAATCTTGTGTGAATTTTGGGACACCCTTTACACACATGACTATTAGTCTGGTTCTGCTCTAAATATACTCATCACTCATTGGAAAGTAGAGTATTGGATTACTTCTAAAATTAACCCCTGCCAAGGATTAGTAATAAAAACATTTTTTTTGTAATTAAAGAAGTAGTAATTTGTAGAAGAATCCATTCAATAACTGCTACTAGGTTTACTAAATTGTATTTTTAAAGTATTCCCTTTAAAATCTGTCTATGTTTGATATACTGTTCTCTGGCACCTCAATTGTTCTGCAAAATTTCTCTAATATTACCTGCAGTAATAGTATATCGTACATACTTCTTTGGACGCTGTTTGGCATACAGTTTTATACTGTTAGCTATTTAACTCTACTTACATTTTCTCTTTAACAAAATTTTATATCCCTAATGAAAACTATAAGATTTGCTCTTACTATTCATACTGTTGATATGAGCAGAGTGCTGAGAGAGTTGATGCATTCAGTAATTATTTGTTGAGTTTAGTTGGGAACATGAGCTAAAAGAAGGAAATTGGAAAAAGAGAGATTCCCACTTCAGCATTAAAATTTGAGAAGATATATAGGGATTCATGGTTCTTAAAATTTTGCTTCCAAGAAAATGTTTTTGTTTTTGTTCTTTTTTATCACCAGAAGATATAAAATGTTAAGTCTAGTAAAATAGATCATTTATTTTATATATTCCAAAAGATAGAATAGACTTCCAATTTACACATTTATTAGTTTCAGCGACCAGTTATGGTTAATAATATAGAACATTAGCCTGTGCTAACATATAAGAGTCATAGAACAATAAAAATTGCATTAATGTCTTATTACTTGTAAACAATTGATGTTACAGTTTTGTTTTATGATTTAAATTTTCAGTCTCTTTAGTAAGAGAGAGAACTCTGGGAAGGCATAAACTGTGAAAGCCTATTTTTAAGGGCCTCTTGCCTGCCCTAGTCTATTAGACCATTCTTAAGATAAATCCTGGCTTGTTAAACCAGGAGAAACACCCGTAACAGGAGTTTGTTTAGCTCTTTCTCAGCTCTTAGTCTCATCCTGGTTTTGACAAACTCCGTATAAGCATTGGAGCATCATATCTTTCCCCATCCTTTGTACAATAACTTTATTTAGATTTTCTTTGCTTTCAGGTTCTCTCCAGAGAAGGCTCAGTTTTGAGTTTTCTGCTTGGGATCTCTGTAGAATTCTAGTAATTGATAACATAATTTTTTTGTACCAAGTTGGTATAATAAATACTTAGAAAGATATAGAGAAGCTCTTTCTCTTTAGCTCATAAGGAATACCTGGCCCACAACATAGTCTAAAAACCAAACTTTCATCAAAAGAGATGAACCAAGCGTATCAAAGGAAAAGTACATAGGGAACTGTACATAGTGATTTAAACACTGTGTATTGGTCTCATAGAAGTAGTCTTAGATTTGGATTGACAATGAGTCAAGATACAAAATAGATTTAGCCCAGTACCAAGTTGACTTGGCTTTAAAGAAAAATACAACAATGTTATCTGTGAAATATGTGGTTAACATAAAAATACTTCAGTACTAACATTTGTAATATGTTTAAATAAGGTATTCATAATTTTTTAGTCAATATATTGAAAACAATAAACTATCATTCACTAGCCAACATAATATTTGTTACTGATATTAAAAATTATAAAAATATTTATTGTCAGTTCTAATCTCTCTTTCATTGTAATTATTCCAAGTAAGTGTCTCTGTACTTCAGTCTGAATATATCATTATGTATCTCTGAATAATCTGCTTATTATCTGATGAAATTTTTCTGGAAGTCTTCCCAGTATTAGTTTGTGACTATTTATAAGAAGGTATATATAGAAAAGCCAATTAGTTTGCCAGGTTCCATAAGCATCTTTTTTTTAAAGACTTATTTTATTGTTTTTGACAGAGACAGAGAGACAGAGACAGAGTGAGACAGAGAGAAGGGGGAGGGCCCAGAGCAGTCTCCATAGTTGTATGTCATCATCAATTTTTTTGACATGGTTTTGTTCCACACAGGTAGGTGGGGGCCTTGCAGGGTGGGAAGCAGTCCTGGGGACCTCCCACATGGAAGGCACACCCCCAGAGCCAGGGGCCAAATGAGGGGGTAAGAACCGAACTGGGGGCCTCCCACGTAGGAAGCACACACCAGTTCAGCATATGGGTCTGCACAGGCCAGGGCTGGAATTTGATCCTGGGTCCTCAGGGTTGCAAATCGAGCACTCAACCCTCTGAGCCATCCCAGATTTCCTCCATAGGAATCTTAAAGTTGATACTTAAAAGAGGCCATGGCTACTTTGATATTTACAAATTTTACTAGGTGATAATTCCCCAGTCATCAGAATTAGTGAAAGTTCAGGAAATATCAAACCAGGGAATATAAAATCTCACATAAGGACATTTTAGAGGAAGTATTCATAACCTCCCAGGTAACAAAGCAGGCCTTTATATGCATTAGACTACGAATACGGAAGGTAAAAGGTGAGGGTAGGGATAGAAGGAAAGCTGGATCTAAAGCATCTAGCAGAGTACTGTGATTCTCTACAACCCCCAAACATAGGTTAGTCTCATTTAATTAACTAACACTTCTCACATTTTATGAAAGAATAAAATACATGCTAGATCTCTTATAGAGTTTAGTAATTGGGAAAGTAGATGGAAGTCCAGACAGAAGAAGTGAGAGTGAAGCTTGGCAACTCCATAGTCAGAGGATGCAGATCAATGACTCTTCATAAGCCTTTATTCTAAGAGGCACTGACTACCTTTCATGGAAGTCAGTTTTCACTACATTATTCTTTAGGACATCTGTGAAGATGATTGACGGTATGAAAGTGAGAGGAAAAATACGTCTGGACTATACAGATTAAATTTTTCCTTTCCCCAAAGACATACATGCCTCACTTAGCTAAAGAGAGAAACATTCTCCTTTGTAGCCATTAGCTCTAACGCTTTTTTGACCTCTCTTAAGATTAGCATATATATCTTCCGAAGTCCCCTCTGTGTACCTGGGGAAATCCTTTGCATAGTCCTCACCTTTTCCTGTGCCTGAAACCAGAAAACAACAGATTCTGGATCTGGTGAGTGAAGGGCTTCTAAGAAAGGGTGCTTTGTATAGGTTACCCTTCGGGAGGCAGAGCAACCATCTGTGCCATTGCACTCATCCCTCAGTATATTTAATGTTTTCTGCTCCAGGACCTATGGATCTCAACCATAAATTGGCCTGATCATCACTTTTCATCCATTTCATCCATACTGCACTTAGGAACATAGCCTAAAATCTAAAAGAATGTGAATCAGGGCCATGAGAGTCTCTTCTTTTATTAGGGGCTGTCTCCTGGAAGCACTTTCTCCCTCCCTAAAGATCTTACGCTTTTACTAGCTAAACTTAAAATGGGTCTTTTCCATGTCCATTTCCTGCATATTTTGTTCTTGGTCCAAAGTATTTTTTCTCTGCCTTTCATGTTGGTATAAAAACACCCTCATTGTGCCCTAGTACATATATTAAAATATAAAATAAAAGATTAAATGTGTAAATGGAAAAGTCAGCAAGCAACTAAAGAGCCTAACACACACACACACACACACACACACACACAGTAGGTTAAAAGATTGTAAAGGAAAAATATATGGATTTCTGGAAAGGGTTTAAATATAAACAGCCCTCTGGCCTTGGGTTCAAACAGAAAATTAATAGAAGGGTTGGACATACTTATTAAGGCAGACAATTTTTAAAATTTAATCTTCAGCTGAACTAAAAAACATCCAAGGAAGGCAATATTTGAATGTCTACCCTCCAGTCCAAGAGGAGGAATCTCTAGAGATTTTCTGGAAAGAAGAAACCCTATTACAACATTTTCCTGGCCTGAAAGTCTACTTAGGAGGAAGTGAACAGGACCCAGCCCCAAGGCCAAGTTTCAGGCTCAAGTGGATGGACTGCCAGGACATCCTACACACCGGACAAAAGCAGTGAAGCCAAGACTACCCACATTCCCATGCTCTTAAAAACTGGGGAATCTCAAGGGGGTACTTGATTTATGTGAAATAACTGGCCTTCCCAAATACATTTCAGAAAGAAAACCTTTCCAACATTCTCACCTGGGATTGAAGACTCTGGAAAATGGGGGTGGAAGAAGGAAATAAATTAAATTATTCCTTGGCTAATGCATTAGGACTCTTGAAAAAGAGTACAACATTGGAAAAATAACAATAGCTTGCAGTTATTGAGCATTTTCTGTGTGTCATGCCATGTAGTTTTGCGTGAAAACCTCCTACCTACCATCCTCACAAAACTATTGCAAGGAATATTCAATTATCACATCATTTTTTTGGGATGAGAAGCTTAGCTTGGTTAGCTAACCAATGAATATGCTCTAAACATGAAACCAACAAACTAATAAATGGTAGATCCAGAATTCAAATCCAGGTCTGCCTTAGGGCCTACAATTTTAGGACCTACCGGGTTGAGTCAATGAGCCACTGCAATAAAAGTAATCATGAATTGGGAAGCAAATTTAATACACATATGATTTGTAGATTCTCTCCTCAAATTGGTGAATTTCATGAATAAAATATGTCAAAGAAAACTGTGAACTAGCATGTGGAATAAAAAAGCTTAGAGGACCCAATGTCACAAGGTACAATTTACATATTTACTCAGACTCTAAAATTTGGAATCTCTATAAATTGGTTCTAGTCTTTTGAGAACTGTTATCAATCTAATTTATTGATATTAAAATAATAAAAAGTATAATTTAAAATTAAGTGATTATAATATGTGATTTTCCAGTGCTATTGCTATATGCATTCACAGACATTCTCTGTCTTAATCCAATGACCAATTCAGTGGTTAGCATAAAACATGCATTCAATAAGTATTTTTTTTAAATAATGAGAGAGGTAATATTTTTCTTATTTTACAGATATGACAACTGACATTCAGAGAAAACTTACCAAAGACCACAAGACCTAATATAGGATTCAAATATACTTTTTCTAACTTGAAAACACATACATTTGGTATAATATCAAAAGCCACAAAATTACAAAATTATGTTGTTACAGAAATGAATAAAATGAGTGGAAAGGAGAATACACTTGTGCAGGGTCTTAAATAATGAGCAAAACCTTTTATGGAAAAAAAATGATTGTATATGGGGATATGGAAGAGTGTGGAGGAAAATATTCTTGGCCACTGCTTCCAAATTTATTCATATCATAGCACATATAGTATTTTTATAGCACACTGTGGGAAATAAGGAAATAATTCTCAACTGGAGGCAACTTTCCTGAGTGCTCCGACCACCCCTGGTTCTGACCAGCTACCCCATGAGCTAAGGGGATCCATACTTTATCACATCTTCAATCCACTGGCTGTATGCAAATATTCTAGTTGAGAAGCTTAGTTCTGGGCATATAAAAAATACAGTAAAACTGTAGATATGAGAAAATGCATGAAATATGTTTGAAATCTTGAGAAGTTGAGCTTCTCAAGGGGATATGGTGAGAGATGATATTGGAAAAGTATCTTAGAGTCAGATTATAAAGTTTCTTATATGCCTTGAATCAAGATTGTAAAATTACAATAAATATACAGAAAAATGAAAATAGTGCAATAATGGAAAATTTTTTCTTTAATATCATTTTATATATCTGAAATGGTATTCATAACTTAGGTTTGCTTGCTATGATGCAATAGTTGATATTAAACAAAACCTCCTACTGAGATCAAGTATTAAAGCTAAACCTCCTACTGAGATCAACTATTAAAGCTGAATAAAATAGAAGAAAATAAAACAAAAAAGGACAACTGTTTAAAATTATTCTCCACTAGCTAAACCATCAAGATATTAAGAACCAAATTCCTGAAGAGAAAGAAATTGCATTAAAATATATTACGTTTTTCTCCACTTTTCAACCTTGACTCTCAATTCCTAGCCCTGAACCTAGAAACTAATCACAAAACAGCAGCCTAGAAACTGCAAGAAAAAAGAAATTATACTTCAAGATTACTAAAAGAGCCATAATTTGAGGGGGACAAAATCAGGAGACTCCAGAAAAGTGAGTCTGACAGACGACGTATGAGTATTATTTCTACTATAAGCATTCACAGACTGAGACATGGGGAAACTCTGAGACCCTGTTCAGGAGCTAAATAATTTAACAGAAACTTTGAAAACTTTGTGATGCTAGAGAGGCAAAAAGCAGTGTTCAGGCCTCCCACCTAAGAATGATGTCATTTAAACACTTTATGTTGAAAGTCCTGCAAACATTTCATACAAAGAGTAAAACCAAACTAAAAATAGGCCAGTTTTGCCCGGATGAAAGTGATATGCCTGCAATTAAATGTGGGTTGGAAAACACATGCACTAAAACCTCTTTAGAGGAAGATATCTAGAACTTCTACAGTTTTTTCTTCATACTATCCAGTATTCAATGAAAACTTACAAAACATGTCAACCCACCCCGCTACCACCATTCTCTACATAACCAAAAATCAAGAGAAAAGGGATATGTACAGACACACAGGTTATTCAAATTTGGGGGATTAAACATAGATTTTTTTTAATAACTTAGATGAATAAATTTAGTAAAATAGATGACAATTTTAAAAACTGCATCATAACACTATTTAAAAAACAAAAAGATGGGGAAGCCAGGATGGCTCAGTGAGTTAAGCACTCACTTTGCAGCGCCAGGGACCGAGGATCGAATCCCGGCCCCAACCCGTGTGGAACCATATGCTGAATAGGGAGCTCCCCCAGTTCAGTTCTCTCTCTGTCTCTGTCTCTGTATCTCTCTCTCTCTGTCAGAAATAAATAAATAAAAATATATTTAAAAAATAAATAATAAAAAAATAAAAAATAATAAATTAAAAAAAAAATCAGGGGAAGTCAGAATGGCTTGGCAGGTTAAGTGCTTGTTTTGCAACCCTAGGAACTGAGGATTGAATCCCGGCCCTGGCCCATGAGGACCCTTGTGCTGAACTGAGGTGTACTTTCTATATGGGAGGCCCCCAGTTTGGTTCCCATTGGGACAAGCTTCCCCATGTGGGAGGTCCCCTGGGCTCATTCCTTCCCTACATGGTCCCCACCCACCTATATGGACTGAAACCATGTTGAAAACTGATGATGTACAACTATGGAGACTGCTCTGGGCCCTCCCACTTCTCTCTGACTCTCTGTCAAAAACAACAAAATAAATCTTTAAGAAAGGATCATATATAAATCTCAGATAATTGAAACTAAGAATTAAAAGATGTATTTAACCACATGTTGGCAACTGCAGAAGACAGGATTAGTTATTAGACTCTAGAAGAAAATAATTCAGAATAAAACATAAAAAGATAGGAAATACACAAATGCAAGAAAAAATTAAAATATTATAATTAATTAATATTTAGCCATGTTTCTAATTATAAGCTCTGTATGAATTAATTACATTTATATACTAGCTATAAACATTTAGAAAATAAAGTTGGAAAATAAATAAATTTTTAATAGTTTGAAACTCACCAAATATCAAGGAATAAATCTAATGAAAATTGTAATACATCTACACAGAATTCTATAACACATTACAAGAGAAATCATGAAAAATCTTCATAAGAGGAGAAAAACAGTATGGTGAGAGATGGGAGGATTCAAAATTCTTAAAATGCCAATTATCTCTAAATTTATTTACATTTTCAATGCAATCTCAATTAAAAATCACATTTAAAAAAATTAACAGGCTAAATGTAAATTTATATGAAAATGCAAGGGCCAAGAGTAACTGACTATCTTGAGGAAGAACAAATTTGGAGGAAATATATTACCAGCTATCCAGCTTTTTCTAAAAATGACTGTCATATAAAAAATATTTATGGGGTGATGCCAGGATAGCTCAGCAGTTGAGCACTTGCCTTGCAATCACTAAGTACAGGGTTTGATTCCTGCCCCTGAAACATGCAACCCCAGGTCCTGACTGTGGCACAACTGGTAACTGCCACGATGGCTCAGCAGGGAAGGTTCTTGCCTGCCATGTGGGAGGCACGCAGTTCGGTTCCCCTCTGCATCATCCCACCTGTGTGGAATGAAACCATGTCACAACTAATGATGTACAACTACAGAGACTGCTCTGGGCCTTCCTATTCTCCCTCTCTCTCTTTCACTCACACACACACACACACACACACACACACACATCTTCTCTCAAACAATAAAATTAAAATACTAGATTTTCTAAAAGTGATAATGGTATGTGAATAGACACTTTGACCAGTGAAACAGAATATAGAATCTGGAAGAAGACCCATTCATATACACTGACATGATTTACAACAAAATTGCCACTAAAATTTGTAAGGACGTGATTTTTTTTTTTTCTCTTCAGTAAATAGTGCTGGGCCAAATGAATATATTGATAAAACCAGTGTTAATTTATTTCTACCTCACATCTCATATACAAAGTTCAGTCTCAATAGATTATAAACCTAAACTTAAAAAGATAAAGGTAAAGTCTTGTAAGATAACAGAATATCAGCATGTCCATTTGGTAGAAAATATTTCGTAGAAACTTTTAAAATCTAAATTTTAAATTATAAAACAATACCCAGAAAGAAATGGGTGAATAAATTGGACTTTATTAAAATTAAAAGAAATTATGTTGACCAAAAACACACCATTATAAGAGTGAAAAGCCAAGCCATAGAGTTTGAGAAGACTTCAACATATGTATATTTGGCAAAAGATATATATCGAGAATATATTAAAAATGCATAAAAAACAAGAACAAAATGATAGTCTATTTGATTTTAATGGCCAAATTTGAGGAGGAATTTTGAAAAAGGATTTCCAGATGCCCAATAAATATAGCTAAAATTTCTTAAGTATTGATCAGAGAAATGCATTTTAAAATTACAACAAGATAACACCAAGTGTTAGTATGTTTAACACTGAAGTCCTACATACCATTAATGTTTCACATATTTTAGATCTGTCTTCAACTCTTACCTCCTTAGAGTGGCCATCATATCCAACTTATCACTTCTTATCAAATAGTTTTTTGGGTTTTTTTATAACTTCACTCAGTCCTACCCAAAAGATAACTACTCAAAGGCAGGAACTTTGAATTTCTTATTTTTGGTGTATCTCTAAGACTTGAACAAATGAGTGGGGACCCCCCCCTCAAAAACCCTTGTTTTTTTAATTAAAAAAATGTGTATTTATTTTTGCATGTTTATACTTCAGTCACCTTCAAAGTACTCTCTGTTTGATGCAATATTCCTATTGAGATCCTTTTCCCCCTGCTCAAAACAGTTTTTGAACTTGGCGACTTTGATGCCTTTTAGTGCAAATGCTAGTTTTTGTTTCACCTCTTTCATATCAGCAAAACATTTCTCTTTGAGGACTTTTTTCATGCAGGCAAACAAAATAAAGTCAATCACTGCAAGATCGGATGAATAGGGAGGGTTCGGTAGGGGGGTCATGCTGTCTTTGGACAAAAACTGCTGAACATTCAGGGCAGTGTGGGCAGGTGCGTTGTCATGCCACACATTGTTCATGTAAATCACCCATCATGAAATGGTAAAACACGTTGAAAGAGTCTCCAAAAAACTTAATGAAGCTGAACACAACCTCTCACAACAACACCAGCAGATGGGTTCCTAGATCACTCACCTAGTGGGAGAAGCATGTACTACAAGTGGCTTGCCCTCCAGGAGATAATTCTGGTTTTATTTGGGTTCCCTCTCATACTATAATGTGTTCAATAAATATGAGTTGAATAAATATATAAATAAATGAACAAATTGAGTAAACACCTACAACAATGATTGAAAAATTCAAATTCAAAGCTTGGGCTCAGAGTGAATTAAAGCTAAAGATCCAGAGGGACAGAGTAAATTATCAACCGTATAGGAAGGAGACCCAAGCTCCAAAGATGGGTATAAGCAATAAAAATAGTGTGACTGTGAGTTGTGATTGTTCTTTCAAAATGGTGGTGTAAGTGATAATGTTTTAAATCTTCTGAATTTAGCCTAAGTTGAATATTGAGTTATATAGTTAATAATGAATAAAGTTAATTAGATATGTCTATTCTTATAAAAAGCAGTGCATCTGGGGGCCAGATGATTTTAGAATCACATTATAGATAATAGTAATTTAATTATTTAATATAGGTGGAGACAGGGATCATTATCCCATTTAGCAGACTTTAAAAGTGGAGGCAGTAATAACAGATGATTTGTCTAATATTTGAACATGAATTTTAGAGTGAACATGTATCAGTTCATAGACACATGTTTGTTTCTACATTTACTACATAATTTTATCATAGTTTATATCATGAACATAAATTTCAACATAGTGAGAGAAGCATCAAACTCTTTACAATAGTTTTCTGTAATCATACAATTATGGGTAACCAGCAAATAATAGCACTAGGTATTAAATGTGGACATATCCCCCATTAATTTATTCAAAAAGTGTTGACAGGAGTTGGTTCAGTTTCCAGAATGGCTGACTTATGAACAGACATAAATTCAAGCTCAAATTAAAATCTTAAAGGAAGTATGAACACTAGGAAGCAAAGAAAGTGGGTTTGTAGTGGCAAAGTTGTAGCACATACCAATTTGATGACTCTTGACAAGTCACATAGAGCAGTTCAAAAAATTATAAATTAAAAATATTAGTGATTTACAATTATTTTTTCCCTTATGTGCCACTTCCCACAAATTTATTCCTTTACTTTTTTTTTTATTATTCATGGATATTCAAATACCACCCCCCTGACCCCCACAACCAAGAAAGTCCCAGCCTCAAAGTTTTTAAAGTAAAAACAATTGTTGTAAAAGTGGAAAAAAGAAGCAATTTTTATCATTGGCCCACCACAGTTTGGCTCAGTTCTTTCAGTCTCTGTTCCAGTCAGAATGAAGCCAGACCACACACTGAGGCTGAATTACAACACTTCAAAAAGAAGAAAAACACTAATGGAAAAAGTCAAATGGGTTTCCAAATAGGAGGTGGTAGACAGTGCAGAAGCCTCTTAGCACAGCTCTTAGGGGGGCTAAACTTTAAATCCAAGGCCCCAGTGCACAGTCACGAGCTTGTATTGCCATTCTTCTGAGGCTGTAATAGCACAGGAAACGTCCATTAACTGCATATTGTATTTTAGTTTATCAGCTCTAGTTGGAAATGCATTTTGAGAGCCTTTTACCCCAAAGTCCACATTGTGCAAATAGATCCTGTCACTTATGAAAATAAAAATGAGAGCCACATGGGATATTTTTCCCATTAAATTATTTCAGAAAGTGAATGAATATATTAGGGAGTAAATAATTGAAAGGAATACCTTAAGTTTGTAGTGACAGAGAAAACTAACTTCTGCTTTCTTGATCAGAAAGGCAGCTTCCTAAGTCCTAGTATGCAAATGAGTATGATAAACCAAATTGTGGGAAGGGGAGGGATGAAGATATGTTTCGGAGAAGTCTCAGAAAGGGTACTTGATTCCTTCTGGAATGTTCTCCATCTCTTACCTCTGGCCGAGGTAGATAGGATACAATGATCAGCGGAAGAAAATACTGTCCCTTTCTTCAGAGAGACAAATCTAAATTTAAAAACAGGTATAAAGATGCAAAATTAGAATTGCTATGAGTACCAGAGAAGAAAGATACAAAGGAAGGCTTATATGAAGAAATATTTTGAGATGACCTATACTGTGTGCAGGGCAAACTCAGAATCATGAGGAAGTTCACATCCTAAACACAGCTAGTCTGCTGAGGGCCTCTCAGCACTGTAACTTGGTCAAACCTGGGAAAGTTAGGGTCATTTGGCCAGACATATACGTTTCCATGGCTCTTTCACAAATATTATGCAAACTTCTGAAAATCTGGACTTAACTTGGCACTTAAGAAGTCCTGGGGGGG
>PVKE010042659.1:0-13637 GCA_004027555.1 Craseonycteris thonglongyai
GAAGAAAAATCAGGTGATTGGATAAGAGCTTATAGAATAGAAATGGGCAGCAGGTAACTCACAAAAAGATATATTCGATGATGAGTGCCATAAGAGAAATAATAAAATATAGGTGGAGCTGCTTAGGAACTTAAAAGTAGAAATGAGAGATTGGAAAAGGTAAAGGAAAGTCCCAATTAAGTGTTATAATAAAAGGGCTATTTTTTTTCCCCAGAATTGAACATATATTAATATATCTTCCATATAATTTAAAAGGTTATTTTCCCACTTTTATTAATGGAAATTTTCAAGCATTCACAAACATAAATGATAATGAATCACCAGCCTACACAATTAACAAAATGTAAAACATTTTTAAGCTTTGTTTTATTCCTGTAGGTGTCCGTTGATGGAAGTGAAAGTGTAGCAGGTACTGGCATGATTGGAGAAAATGAGCAAGAAAAAAAAATGCAGGTATGTAAAGCCACTTTTTTATATAAGAATCTCTTTCTCTTAACATTTGTAGGCCCTTTTATGGATGAAAGCAAAAATAGGGAACTTACTACCTCTCTAGGAAAATCTTACCTATTCAGAAAAACAGTTCACAATTTGTATTAGCTTTCTTAAACTGCCTCAGGTCTCAGGATTCATATAGTAAAAGTGGCACTAAAGAAATAGAAATATCACAGGAATCAGATAAAGCATGTGTTCAAGAATCCAAGGCAATTTTGGAGACCAGGTGATCTGATTGCCCCTTGCCTGTAGCAGTTTGTGTATTCATTTTCTGGGGTTTCACCATTATCTTGACTAATCCTTGTTACCTTATTTTTCATATCTTTGTTTCTTTTGCTTCCGATTCCCTTCATACTTTTCTTTTTCTACTTCCAGAGAGAAGGTCCAGCTTAGCTCGTTATCATTGTTCCTACTGGGCAAAGCTATTTGTACTTTTTCTGCTAGACTACTTCCTGGGCTACAGATGACCATGAGTTAGCTGCCCTTGATTCAGATGCTCACTCTGGGTCCAGTCATTGGCTGCCCCTTACCCAAATAACAATATATAGAGCAGCAGTGCCTCTAAAAGTTATATAGTAAGTACAAAGTAGTCACCAATGCATTCTGGGAGATGTACAATTCAAAAATTCAATACTTGAATAATTCAAAAGACTTTTGAACTATGCATTTTTTTTATGTATCAGTGGGTGTTCATGGAGCTTCTGTAATCATTGTAGCATATTCTTACTTTAATACTGCTCCTCATCTTCTCATAAATTATCTCTAAATTTTTTTTTTTTTAATTAATTGTTAAATTTATTGCGGTAACATAGGTTCCAGCTGTATAATTCTACATTACATTATCTGTGTATTGCATTTTGTGCTCACCACCCAGTCAGTTCTCTTTTCATCACCATATATTTGTTGCCCCTCTCTCCTCCCCCATGGCCCCCTCCCACCTTACTCTCAGGTAACCACTAAACTATTGACTGTGTCCATGAGTTTTTGTTTCTTTGTTACTTTCAGTTTTATTTTCCACATGTAAGTGAAGTCATATGACTCTTCATGTTTTTCAGTCTGACTTATTTCACTTAACATGATGATCTTAAGGTTCATTCGTGTTGTCGTAAATAGCAGTATTTCATCTTTTCTTATTGATGAGTAATAATCCATTGTGTAAATGTACCACAACTTCTTTTTCCAGTCATCTATCAAAGTACACTTTGATTGTTTCCATGACTTGGCCACCATGAACAGTGCTACAATGAACATTGGGGTACATATATATTTGTGGACTAAGGTTTTCAAGTTTTGGGGGTAGATACCCAGAAGAGGGATTGTTAAGTTGTATGATAATTCTATTCTTAATTTTTTGAGGAACCTCCATATTGTCTTCCATAGTGGTTGTACCAATTTACATTCCTACCAGCAGTGTATGAGGGTTTCTTTTTGTCCACAGCCTCTCCAGCACTTGTTATTCTTCATCTTGTTGATAATGGACATTTTAACAAGTATGAGGTGGTATCTCATTGTAGTTTTGATTTGCATTTATCTAATAGCTAGTGAAGTTGAGCATTTTTTTATATTTCTATTGGCCATTTGTATGTTTTCATGGAAGAAGTGGAAGTTCAGGTCTTCTGCCCATTTTTCATTTGGATCATTTGGTTTTTTGTTGTTGAGTTGTATGAGTTCTTTATATAGTTTAGATGTTAGCCCCTTATCAGAAGCATTGTTTGCAAATATTTTCTTCCATTTGATTGGTTGCCTCTTTGCTTTGTTGATTTCTTTTGCTGTGCAGAAGCTTTTTAGTTTGATATAGTCCCATTAATTTATTATTTTTTTGCTTCCCTTGCCTTTGAGATCAAGTTTTATAAAGTCCTCTCTGAACCCAGGGTCTGTAAGTTTATTATCAATGTTTTATTCTATGCAGTTTATTGTTTTGGGTCTTATGGGGAGGTCTGATCCATTTTTAGTTACTTTTGGTATATGGTCCAGATTCATTGTTTTGCACGTGGTTTTCCAATTTTCCCAGCACCATTTACTGAAGAGGCTTCCTTTTCTCCATTATGTATTTTTTGCTCCTTTATCAAAAATTATCTGTCCAGGGAGGCCAGGATGGCTCAGAGGGTTAAGTGCTTGCTTTGTAGCCCTGGGGACTGAGGATCAAATCTCAGCCCTAGCCGGTGCAGACCCATATGCTGAACTGGGGTATGCTTCCCATGTGGAGGCCCTCAGTTTGGTTCTCACCCCCTGGTTTGGCCCGTGACTCAAGGGGATGCCTCCCACATGGGAGTCCCCCACCCTGGTTCCTGCCCTGCACAGCCCCCGCTCACCTGTGTGGAATGAAACTGTTGAAAACTGATGACTTATGGCTGTGGAGACTGCTCTGGGCCCTTCCCCTCCTCTCTCTCTCTCTCTCTATCTCTGTCTCTCTGTCTCTGTCAAAAACAATAAAATAAATCTTAAAAAAAAAAATGTTGGGAAGCCGGGATGGCTCAGTGGGTTAAGTGCTCACTTTGCAGCCCCTGGGACCGAGGATCAAATCCTGGCTCTGGCCCGTGTGGACCCATATGCTGAACTGGGGAGTGCCCCCATTTTGGTTCTCACCAGGGTGAGACCCCAGCCCAGTTCCTACCCTGTGCAGCCCCGCCCACCTGTGGAATGAAACTATGTGGAAAAACCAATGATGTGCAACTATGGAGACTGTTCTGGGCCCTCCTCCTTTTCTCTGTCTTTGTATCTCTCTCTGTCAAAAACAATAAAAATAAATCTTTTAAAAAAAGTTATCCAAAATGAAGTTCACAAGTTCACAAAAAAGAAAAATTATCTGTCCATATATTTGTGGGTTTATTTCTGGGTTTTTGATTCTGTTCCATGGGTCTGTGTCTATTTTTTCTGCCAATACCAAGCCGTTTTGATTTTTTTTTTTCCTAACGGTTAAGCACCAAAGTTTATTGACAGGAAAGACAAAGCTCTCTAATGAGAGCGGGCCCCCGAAAATGGAATGCCCACATTCCACAGCTAAAACTAAAACTACTCTCTATATAGGCTATGTCTACATGTCTATGGGTATGGGTATCAGAACCTGTATGTTAATCTTAATTTAATCTAAAGGCATTCCTGCAAGTTTACTTCCTAGGGACATGAATCTGTTCCTCTTGGGGGAGTGGGGGGAGAAGCTGTGAAGCTTAAGCTAATGTTGGGCAGACCTGGGCCCCTTGCTCACTGCATTTTCACTTGAATAAGGGCTCACCACATTTTCACTTCAATAAGGTCACTATGGATGCCGAGGACTTTCCTGACTACCTAACTTTTTATTTAACAATCCTGTCTCACTTCCTCCTCTGAATGAGTACCCCTAGTTGCTGTTAGGGTATTGGGTGATGACTGCTGTGGCTGCTTCAAGCTGAGGAGGGACATAGAAGGGGCTGCATTTAGGGTTTGTGTAGAGGTCTATGTAAATTAGGTCCTCAGTAGATGAGTGAATCAAGGTGGGGTTCCATGCTCAGAACCATCTGGAGCCTTGAGTCTTTTGCTTTATAGTTAAGGCATGTGAGTCATTGCAGCCAGCTGGTGGGCAGCCTGCAAGCAGAGAGGCACTGCAGGCAACAGCAGGGCATGATGCCTTGGCAGCAGTCACCAAATTCAAAGGAGGTCGTAACGTACAGGGATAGGTTCTGGACCAGAGTCTCTGTTCCTTCCTTCGGATCCCGGACGAGCCCACATCTGATGTAGGAATCACGGTGTGTGTCCAGCATTTGTGGTCTCATGCACTCGAAGAATGAGGACTCAGACCTCAGTAGAAAGGTGAAGCAATGAAGTTTATTGAAAGGAAAGACAAAGCTCTCTAATGAGATGGGGCACCCGAAAGTGGAATGCCCCTGATTTTTTTTTTAAGATTTATTTTTAGTTGTACCTCATTATTTTTTGACATAGTTTCACTCCACATGGGTGGGTGTGGGGCTGTGCAGGGTGGGAACCAGGCCAGGGCCCTCCTGCTTGGAAAGCATGCCCAGTTCAGCATATGGGTCTGCACAGGCCAGGGCTGGTACTCAAACCTCGGGCGATGGGGCTGCAAGGCGAGTGCTCAACCTGCTGAGACATCCCAGTATCCCCTGTTTTGATTACTGATGCTTTGTAGTATAGACTGAAGTTGGGGAGCAGGAGGCCTCCAGGCTTATCCTTTTTTCATAGGTTTGCTTTGGTGATTCAAGGTCCTTTGTGGTTTCATATGAATCTGATGATTTTTAAAAATCAATTTCTTAAAAGAATGTCTGTGGGATTTTGATGGGAATTGCATTAAATCTGTATATTGCTTTGGATAATATGGGCATTTTAACTATGTGGATTCTTCTAGTCTATGAACACGGAATATCTTTCTCTTTGTGTCCTCTTCAACTTCTTTTAATAGTGTCTTACAGTTTTCTGTGTATAAGTCCTTCACATTCTTTGTTAAGTTTATTCTTAAGTGTTTTATTCTTTTTGTTGTGATTGCAAAAGGTATTGTTTTTCTCATTTCTTTTTCTGAAGTTTCATTATTAGTATATAAAAATACAATGGATTTTTGTACATTGATATTGTATCCTGCAACTTCACTATATTTGTTTATTATTTGTAATAGTTTTCTGGTGGAGTCTTTAGGATTTTCTGTATAAAGGATCATGCCATCTGCAAAAAGTGACAGATTAACTTCTTCACCCCCAATTTGGATGCTTTTTATTTCTTTCTCTTGCCTGATGACTCTGGTTAGAACTTCCACTACTATGTTGAATAGCAGTGGTGACAGGGGACATCCCTGTCTTGTTCCTGATTTTAGAACAAAAGGTTTCAGTTTTTCCTCATTATTATATTCCCCAAGGGTTTGTCATATATGGCCTTTATTATATTGAGGTACTATCCTATACCCATTTTTTTTTTTTTTTAAGATTTATATTTATTGTTTTTGACAGAGAGAAAGAGATACAGAGACAGAGATAGACTGGGGAGGGCCCAGAACAGTCTCCATAGTTGCACATCATTGGTTTTTCCACATAGTTTTATTCTACAGGTAGGTGAGGGACTTCACAGGGCAGGAACTGGGCCCGGGTCTCACCCCGGTGAGAACCATGCTGGGGGCACTCTCCAGGTCAGCATATGGGTCCGCACAGGCCGGGGCCAGGATTCAATCCTCGGTCCCCGGGGCTGCAAAGTGAGTGCTTAACCCACTGAGCCATCCTGGCTTTCCCCTATACCCATTTTATTAAGTGTTTTCTTCATAAATGGATGATGTATCATGTCGAATGCTTTTTCTGCATCAATTGATATAATCATATGGTTTTTATTTTTTATTTTGTTTATTTGGTGCATCACATTGATCACTTTGCATATGTTGAACCATCCTTGTGTTTCTGGGATAAATCCCACTTAATCGTGATGTTAATATCGTTTTAATGCATTGTTGTATTCTATTTGCTAATATTTTAAGATTTGTTTTATTGTTTGAGAGAAGGTGTGAGAGAGAGAGAGAGAGAGAGAGAGAGAGAGAGAAGGAGGAGGGCCCAGAGCAATCTCCATAGTTGTACATGATTAGCTGTGACATGGTTTCATTCCACACACATACATGTGGGGTCACGCAGGGCCAGACTGAACTGGGGGTCTTCCGCGTGGGATGCGAGAACCTATGCTGCCATCCTAGAGATTACCAGTTTTTGCTGCAGCTCATCATATGCGTTTGCATGAGCCAGGTCTGGGATTTGATCCCTTGACTTTGCAGTTGCAAGACAAGCACTCAACCTCCTGAGCTGTCCCAGCATTCTCTCTGTTTGCTAGTATTTTATTTAGGATTTTTGCTTCTGTATTCATAAAAAACTATTCATCTGTAGTTTTCTTTTTTGTGGGTTTTCCTTCCCAGGCTTTGATATTAGGGTAATGTTGGCCTTGTAGAATGAGTTGGGAAGTATTGCCTCTTCTTCCATTTTTTTGGAGTAATTTGAGGAGGATAGGTGTTAGTTCCTCTTTGAATGCCTGGTATGAAACTCATTACTGAGACCATCTGATCCTGGACTCTTGCTTTTGGGGATGTTTTGGATGATGGTTTTAACTGCTCTACTGTTGATTGGTCTGTTTAGATTAACCAGTTCTTGATTCAGTCTAAGTAGACTATATGTTTCTAGAAACTTGTCTATTTCTTCTAGGTTGCTGTATTTGCTGGCATATAGCCCTTCATAGTAGTCTCGTCTGATCCTTTCAGTTTTTGTGCTATCAGTTATAACTTCTCCTTTTTCATTTCTAATTTTGGTTATTTGTGTCTTTTCTCTTTTTCCCTTAGTGAACCTAGCCAGGAGGTTGTCAATTTTTTTCAAAGAACCAGCTCTTTGTTGCATTAATTTTTTTCTTGTTTTTCTGTTCTCTATTTCATTTAATTATGCTTTAATTTTTATTATTTCCTTCCATCTGCTGACTGATTTTTTAAATGATTTTTTTAAAAAACCATTTATTGTTTGAGAGAAGGTGAGAGAGACAGAAAAAGAGAGGTAGGAGGGGAGGGCCCAGGGCAGACTCCATAGCTGTACATCATTAGTTGTGAGCTAGTTTCATTCCACACAGGTTGATGTGGGGCCATGCGGTAGGAACCAAACTGGGGGCAGTTCAGAACATGAGTTTGCACAGGCCAGGGCCAGGATTTGATCCCCAGACTTTGTAACTGCAAGGCAAGCATTTAACCTGTTGAGCTATCCCAGCATCCTTGTTTTGTTTTATTTTGTTTTCCTTGGGGCGTTTTTTGTTGTTCTTTTTTCTGGTTTACTAAGATGTGATGTTAGGATGTTTGCTTGTGGTTTTTCTTGTTTCTTGAGATAGGCCTATAGCGATAGAAATTTATTACTGCTTTCGCTACATCCCAATAATTTTAATATATTGTGTTTTCAGCATCATTAGTTTCTATGTGTTTTTAATCTCTTCTTTTATTTATTTGATCCAGCCACTTTTTTTTAACATTTTGTTTAATCTCCATGTGTATGTGGTTTTTCTGCTTTCTTTTTGCAGTTGATCTCCAATTTCAAAGCTCTGTGGTCAGAGAATACACTTGGTATGATTTCAGTCTTCTTAAATTTGCTGAGGCTAGCTTTGTGTCCCAGCATGTGGTCTATCCTTGGGAATGTTCCCTGTTGCCAGAAAAGAATGTATAGTCATGTTTTATAGGATGAAGTATCCTATAAATGTCAACTATGTCCAATTGCTGTAATGTATCATTTAAAGCTGATATTTCCTTACTGATTTTCAGTTTGGATAATCTGTCCATAGTTGAGAAGGGCGTGTTTAGGTCCTTACTATAATTGTGTTTTTGTCAGTTTCTCCTTTTAGATCTGTTAGTTGCTTTGTAAATTTTGATGCTTACTAGTTAGGGGCATATATATTAGTAAGTGTCATGTCTTCTTGTTGTATTGTCCCCTTCATCATTAAAAATGCCCCATCTGGGAAAGCTGGGATGGCTCAGTGGGTTAAGCGCTCACTTTGAAGCCCTGGGGACTGAGGATCGAATCCCGGCCCCGGCCCATGCGGACCTACATTGTGAACTGGGGTGTGCCCCCAGTTCAGTTCTTGCCGGGGCCTATGTGGGAGGCTCCTGGCCCAATTCCTACCCTGCGCAAACCTGTTCCCACCTGTGGAGTGAAACTATATGGAAAAACTAATGTCAACTATGGAGACTGCTCAGGGCCCTCCCCCTTCTCTCTGGCTCTCTCTGTCCCTGTTTCTCTCTGTCAAAAATCAATAAAAATAAATCTTAAAAAAAAAAGAAAAGGAAAATGCCCCATCTTTGTCTCTTATTACCTTTTTGCTCCTGAAGTCTGTTTTGTCAGATACAAGTATGACTGACTATACCTGCTTTTCTCTGGATGTCATTTGCTTGGAATATTGTTTTCCACCCTTTCACTTTGAGTCTGTGTTTGTCCTTGTGGCTGAGGTGTGTCGCTTAGAGGCAGCATAAGGTTGGGTCTTATTTTTTAATTTAGTTTGCTACTCTGTGCCATATATATATATATATATATATATATATATATATATATATATATATATATATGATTTATTTTATTTTTTGAGAGAAGATGAGAGAGACAGAAGTGGGGAGGGCCCAAAGCAGTCTCTATAGTTGTACATCATTAGTTTTTTGTTTGTTTGTTTGTTTGTTTTTTGACATAGCTTCATTCCACACAGGTAGATGTGGGGTCATGTCAGATGAAAACCAAACTGGGAGCCTCCTGCATGGGAGGCAAGAACCTTTTCCGCCATCTCAGTTCAGCATATGGGTTTGCACTGGCCGGGGCTGGGATTTGATCCCTGGACCTAGCGGTTGCAAGGCAAGCACTCAACTATTGAGCTCTCCCAGCATCCCTTTCTGTCAGTTATTTCAGGTTGGTGGTGGTCTATGATTTTTTTTTCCTGTTTCCTCTTTTTTGTTGTTGTTATATGTCTCAGTTCTATTTTTTTTTTTTTTGGAGTGGTTACCACGATGTTTATATAAAAGAAAATTTTATATATGAAGTGATTTGCAAGGGAACAGACTTAAAAAAATTTTTTCATGTTGCTTTCATTTTGTCCTTTCCCCCAAGAGTAAAAATTCTGACATTCTAATATACAAGTTAACATGCATCGAATGACAAAAGTATATTTGCTGTGTGCCTTAGGCCATTATGGTAAATGGAATGTTAAGTATTGAACCAGGCAGTGAAATGCACCGGTTCTCCTCAGCCCATCAGGTCCTTCACACTGTGAATACAGATGCTCTGCCAGTTAGTCACCACTGCACTGCAGCATCCCAAAGCTTCGTGCGGTAATAGCACTGGAACCAATCTGCTTCCAAACCTACCTCCCACTCATTGACCATGGCAGGTCACATTACTTAACCGTACTCAGCCTTGTTTTTTAAGTTTGTAAATCACAGATAATATTTAATTCATTGAGCAGTCATTAAGGACTAATAAAGAAGATCACATAAATGCAACTCCTCAGTAAGTGGTAGTTAACCTTTATTACTAAAGTCACTTTTAAACTCAGTCTTAGGTCCAGCCCTTTATTTACCACTGGGGTTTGCACCTCCTTCGAATCGTAGAATGTTAAAGCTAGAAGGGACTTAGCATTACATAACTTCTATGGTGATTTTTAGACTGTGATTTTGGGAGATCCTTAGGTTTCTTTGAGGTGCTTTGGAGACTTAACAGAGCTATGAGCCACCCATACCTATCTGGACCAACAGCAGCAAGAATGCCTTTATCTGTTTTACACAGTAGAATGCTGTGTAAGATTTCTTCTGGCAAAGGAGTTTGTAAAACCCCTTTAAAAAGTTGTAAAAAGAAACAAATCACTGATTTACTACAGTATGTTCTTTTTATAGACAAGAAACACAATGTTACATGATAAATTTATGACAAGAGCTTAGATCATCTCTTAATTCTTAGAACATACATTAAACATAAATAGTAATGAAGTCTTTTTCTACAAATGGTTTTAGAAGCTAATTACGGTAGCAGTTCACTGGTATTAGCTTCTAACTTGCCCTTGAGACATTTCCCTTGTGATGATACATCAGGTTGTTCTCTTTTGACAAAGACTACATATATCCAGTGCTGCATAACCCTGAAATGCCTGTTGCCATTTTAGCTTATTAATTTAGCTTTTGAATTTTGTATTCTTACACTTCATCTTTAAAAAAATCTTCAGAGTCATCTATTGCTTTCTAGTCCATAGTCATTGTCCAAGGGTGATTTTCATTACTTCTTTCCTTCATATTTAGTCTCCTTGCCTCTTTTGTCTTTTACTCCATTCCATACCATTACCAGAGTTGCCTTCTTTTGCTTTCATTATCTAGACTTGCTCTTCATAAGGACATCTAAAGCTCTTCCCAAATGTGTTCCAAAATTCACACACACACCCCTTTTTATTTTGCATGTTATCCATTCTATTATACAGACATAATACTCTCATATTAAGTTTCCATTTCTTTTTACTTTTGGTCATACAGTTCCCTCTGCCTAAACTACTCTCTCCACCCCTCTTCTTTAGCCTTCAAATTTCACCTCCAGAGAGTTCACCATAACCTACACCACTTTCCAGTTTTGTCCCTCACAGAACTGTGCATGGCCTGCTATGCTATGGTAGCAATTATTGTATTCTGTTAAAATCTTTTATTTATAGGATAATTTCACTAACTTGAAAAAGAGCCAAAATAAGGCATGGATGATATCTTATTTATCATTGAACGAGATAGATACTTAACTAAACATTTGTCAAACATTATTTCAATTTCTACGATGAGGAGGTGAGGGTGAGGTAGGAGGTAGATGGAAAGGAAAATTGGATTAGAAATAGCATAAGAGGAAGGTGATAGACACAAAGCAGGTTCCAAGTAAAATACAACAGTTTATTTGAGAATTGAGAAGATAAATGTTAGCCAAGATTGAGAGATAAATGCTTTACAAGGAAACTGTTCCAGTAAAAGGGGAGAGAATCCCATCCCCTTCAACAATTCTAGGTATTGAGATAAAACCCAAAGTCGGGGAGGCAGGGATGGCTCGGTGGGTTAGGTGCTCGCTTTGCAGCGCTGGGGACCGAGGATCGAGTCCCGGCTCCGGCCCGTGTGGACCCATGTGCTGAACTGGGGAGCTCCCCCAGTTCAGTTCTCTCTCTGTCTCTGTATCTCTGTATCTCTCTCTGTCAAAACAATAAAAAATTTATAAAATATATAAAAAAAAAAACAAAAACCCCAAAGTGGCTTTTTAACTATGCCTCCATTGGCTTCTTAGAGATTTTCCCAAGTACTGTATGATGTAGGGCATTTAAAATTTCAGTGGTTTTCTTTTTTCCTTTAGATTTATTTTATTGTTTTCGACAGAGACAGAGAGAAGGGAACAAAGCAGTCTCTGTAGTTGTACGTCATCAGTTTTTGAGATGGTTTGGTTCCACACTGGTGGACAGGGACCATGCAGGGCAGGAACTGGGTTAGGGGCCTCCCACATGCGAGGAATGTCCCCTTGAGCCAGGGGTCGACCCAGGGTGGTGGGGGACCGAACTGGGTACCTCTTGCATGGGAAGCACACCTGCATCAGCCAGGGCCAGTATTTGATCCTCAGTCACTGGGGATGCAAAGCATGTGCTTTAACCACTGAGCCATCATCCCAGCTTCCCCTCAGTGGTTTTCTTTAAAGAGGTCCCTTTTGCTAGTTGCATATTGTTATCGGAACTCATTCTACTGTACTTTGTTTGGATGATTAGAGCTGCTAGTGGAAATAGTTTTGTTGCAAACAGCCCTTACTAATAATTTTCATAGTATCTCAAATGCTAGTGACTTCATCTGGTTTAAAAATAAGAAATTCTGGGAAGCCAGGATGGTGCAGTGGGTTGAGTGCTCACTTTGCAGCGCCGGGGACCCAGGATCAAGTCCCGGCCCTGGTCCGTGTGGACCCATGTGCTAAACTGGGGAGTGCCCCCAGTTCAGTTCTCTCTCTGTCTCTGTCTGTCTGTCTGTCTCTCTCTCTCTCTCTCTCTCTCTCTCTTTCTCTTTCTCTGTCTCCGTCAAAAACAATTAAAGAAAAAGAAAAAAGAAATTCTGTTGTTACCACCCCATTTCCCACCTGCAGGAACACACTTGGAGCCCTCAGTATTTCTTCCCAAATTAAAGCTTCTGCCCCTTATGTCACCACCCTGAGCTCTTGAGGTATACAATGTAGATATGAGAAGAACATCAGAAATAAGGACATTAAAAAATGTTAATTTATGGGAAGCCGGGATGGCTCAGTGGGTTAGGCGCTCACTATGCAGCGCCGGGGACTGAGGATCGAATCCTGGCCCTGGCCCGTGCGGACCCATATGCTGAACTGGGAGCTCCCCCAGCTCAGTTCTCTCTCTGTCTGTCTCTGTATCTCTCTCTCTCTGTCAAAAATAAAAATAAATAAATAAATAAATATATTAAAAATATATTAAAAAAAAGTTAATTTAGGGATGCTGGGATAGCTCAGCGATTGAGTGCTTTGCCTTGCAATCTTCAAGTCCGAGTTTTGATTCCTAGCCCCTGGCCTGCACCAACCCATATGCTGAACTGTAGTGTAGCTGGTAACCGCCAGGATGGCATGGAAATGAAGGTTCTTGCCTCCCACATGGGAGGCTACAGTTCAGTTCCTGCCTCATGATGCCCCACATCCACCTGTGTGGAATGAAATTGTCACAACTAATGATGTACAACTATGGAGACGGCTCTAGGCCCTCCCCCTTCTCTCTCTCTCTCTCTTTCTCTCTCTCTTTCCCTCCCTCTCTCCTCTCAAACAATAGAATATTTTGTTTTAAATTATTTATTTTCAGTTACAGTTGACATTCAGTATTGTTTTATATTAGTTTCAGGTGTACAGCATAGTAAAGGGTGTCCCAAAATTCACGCAAGAAGTAAAACACAGGTTTATAATTAAAAATTGTAAATTTTTATTGCTCATTAATGAAAACACGTTTTTCTTTCATGTAGCGCTCCATTTTTAATAACCCTGAACTGTCAGCTGTCACGCTGTCTTTTTTATTTCATTGGCAACACTTTACCACACAAATGACGCAAAATTCAAATCTGGCGTTAATTTTGGGACACCCTTTAGTTAGACATTTATATGATTCATGCATTGATTAGTCTAGTACCCACCTGATACTATACATAGATGTTGCAACATTATGGACTATATTCTCTATGCCAGGGGTTCCCCACCTTTTTATACCCTAGGGCATATTCTAAAATATCGGTAGGGCGGCGGGCACCAGCTATTTCTAAGGATATTTATTATTGAACAAGAATAAAAAATAATAAACAAAAATAATTTTAAAATAATAAATTTATTGTACAAATTATATACACACAAAGAAACATATACAAAACGTAATACAAAGTAAATAAAAAACACGTATAATAAAATCATTTAAAAAAACATAAAAGAAAACATAAAAAAATCCAATCTGTCAGTGTGATCTTTGGCATTGCATTTCATTGGCCAGTGCCTCGTATTTAGGAGAGTATGATGACAACCCTGTTAGCAAACAATTATTAAGATGCTTAACGGTAAGTCGAGATCTATATCGTGATTTTATTAAATTCATATTTGAAAACAAAGATTCGCATAAATACATTGACCCGAAAAATGATTCGATTTTAACTATAT
>PVKE010042660.1:0-13659 GCA_004027555.1 Craseonycteris thonglongyai
CTTCTGCGAGCGGCTTTGTATTCAGTCTGGACTCTTCCGCGACAGGTTTTTCAGCTGGGCGTCCCGGACGGAGGCGACGGAGGTCGTCTTCAATCGACTCTCTGCCTGGCTTGGAGAGGCTGTGTCACTTGTAAACCATGGATTTCCCAGGGCAACAGTCCCCGTAAACCACTAACATCGCTTCCTAAATGGTTTGAGGTGTTTTCCCTTTATTTTTTTTGAGGAACTTAATGACGGCGCACAATTCAGTTGGATCCATCATTGGGGTCCTCTTTATGTTGGATGTGCTTCTTCGGCGATATCTGAAAGAACAGGGACGCAAGTAGGCTGAAATTTGGCTCATGTCTAATAATAAGTCACACAAACGGTGTGCACTAGTCCCCCCACCTGTCTGATAACCCCTCATTCTGTGAATTTCTTGACCACCCCGTAAGCCTGACTCTGCACTCACTGCCTGTAAGGTAGACCTGCATTTTGCAGCACACACACAGTGTGTCGTGTATGCAGAACAGGAGCTAGTGTGTGTGTCTGTCTAGAAGTGCTGAGGGGTCTGGTGACAGGAGCTCCTTCCCCGGTGGGCGGAGGTTCTGGGTTGCTCTGTCCCTCTGTTTTTCAGAGCCTTCAGGGTCCTGTGTCCCCAGCTGTGAGGGGCCTGCCCTCTTGGTCACTTCATCCAGAGTGGTCCAGCTGACATTTGCCGTTGTGTGTGCTTTTTACTGCTCTTACAAAGGATTACTCTGCTGTTACAATCAAATCTTTTAGCAGCCACTATCCTGGGTGACTGAGAAATGCACATCTTTGGAATTGCCAGAGCCTCCAGGGGGGCGTCTAGGAATGGACACCCCAAGCTCCAGAGCTCCCGGCCCAGACTGGGCTGGTGCAGAGGGAAGGCACACGGCCCGTGCGCTGGCCTGTCCCGGGACAGCTGCCTGGCCGGGCTTCACTGAGCATCAGCACAGCCCCCCACCAGTAAAGACCCCAGCCCAAGGTGCTGAGGAGCGGGGAGGTGCGCTGGGACACACTGAGCGGGTGGCAGTTGGCACTGGGCCTGCCTGCTGGAGTGGGGTCGGTGGGGGCCTCTCCTCCGCAGACCTCAGGTCTGGCTGCAGCAAAGCCATGTTTGCAGCAGGACCAGACCCATGGGATGTGCTGTTGGCCTCTCTGTAGCATCTCCACCTCGGCGTCGTGGCAAGTAGGCAGCACCCAGCCCAGCGGCCACACACACTGTGCAAGTGAAAACAGCCCCAACCCACTGCACCTGATTACACGTGTGGGCTGCAGCTTTTGGGTTAAGGGTCCATCAGCAGATTGAAGTCAGGGCATTAAATCTTATCAGGAACGTCAGCTGGGGAAGCCACCGTCCCCCCGGCCCAGGCGCCCACAGTCATCTGGTCTCGCTGCTCCCCTCTCTGCTGAGCCTGCCAGGACCCCAGGGGCCAGGGGTCACCTGCACCCCCTTCCCTCCCCGCTCCCCCGGGGTGGATCTGGCAGCAGGAGGGGACCCGGCTACAGGTTTGAACCTGCTGTCTGATTTCTGCACCAACAAGAGCCCCTCCGCCCCATGCCTGGTGCCCGGCTCCTGCAAGAGCTGAGTGCGGCCAGTGTCCCTGCTGTGGCCCGAGGGCCCTGGGGAGCTCAGTGCTCGCAGACACACGAGCCTGCTGTGCGGGCCGGTGTCAGGGGGGCTCCCAGCAGCTGCCACTCCTCAGCCCATGTCTGCAGGAGCTGAATCATCTGCAAGAGACGGGGTCATGCCCTCTGACTGATGGGGTCACGCCCCAGGCCCTGGGCACTTCCTCAGAGCTGTGTGCTGCCCCTGCCAGAAGTAAGGCTCTGCCCGCCCACTGCAGATGGGGGGCCCGTGCCCCGGGCCTCTGAGTGGAGAGGGAAAGTGGGCAGGCCATTGGCTCCCAGCCCCCCACGCCTGTCTGTGTGGACACGAGTGACAAGCCAGCCGCCTGTGCAGAGTGCTCACTGAAGTCAGGCTGTTTGAGCCTCCGTGTCTGCCCAGTGCTGATCAGGGCTGGCGGGCACGCAGCTCAGAGCCCCCGCGTCTGCCCAGGGCTGGTCAGGGCTGGCGGGCATGCAGCTCAGAGCCCCCGCGTCTGCCCAGGGCTGGTCAGGGCTGGCGGGCACGCAGCTCAGAGCCCCTGCGTCTGCCTGGTGCTGATCGGGGCTGGCGGGCACGCAGCTCAGAGCCCCCGCCCCCATGGCCCTAGGACGCAGGCTGCACTGTGAGCCTCTCAGGAAGCAAAGAGCAGCTAATAAGGTCTGCTGTCCTGGCTCCTGCAGCCTGATGCGCACTGAGATGTTAAACACGATCAGTCAAGTGTGTGCTGGGCCCGAGGGAGCCCATCCCCCCCTCAGCTATTGCCCCCCCATAGCTATCACCCCCCCCATGGCCACCGCCCCCCACAGACAGGGAAGAGCCCTGAGAATGTGGCAGCCGTTTGTTTTGTCTTTTGGGCCAGGACGGTGCTTCTCCCGGTATTTTCCTGCACCGTTTACTGGCCTTAAGGAGAACGGTTCCTTTCTGACGTCTCCTCTGCCCTCTGCTGGAAGCCGGTGGGCTTGCAAACCAGACTGAGCCGGCGTGGAGGGGACACAGGTCCCGCGGTCACCACGCTGTCTCTGGCCCTGCCCGGCTGGGGGCCTGCCCCCACCCCCCAGGGAGGCTCTCCCACCCCAGCACACAGTGGGCCCCCAGCAGACCCTCTGCGGCCAAGAGAGCGGTGTGGGGGTGAGTGGCCTGGATGCCCGATGGGCATCGGAGTTGTGAGATCACTAGGTCTGGCTGATGGCCCACCCTCACTGTGTGCTCGGCCAGTCCCCAGTCCCGGGGCCTGCAGCCCGCGTGTGCTCAAGGACGGGCATAAGCGTGTCCTCTCCCACAGGCGAGAGAGCAGCCAGCGGAGGAGGTGACGCGGGCCCAGGCCACCCAAGCTGTGTGAGGTGGGGGCCCACAGAGGCCCACACTCCCACCGCTGCCCTCTCCTTGGCCTGAACTCAGGAGGGACACAGGTGCTGAAGTCGTGTTATATAAACAAGTGGAGACGTGGGGGCGGAGCGGGAGGTTCTGCACCCGCCCTGTGCTGAGCAGTGGGGTGGCCGGTGGGCTGAGGCAGGCGGAGGGGCAGCTGGGAGACCGTGTGCTGTCCTGCACGTGCGGAACGTGGCTCCACCTGCTAGACACCCGGCTGGCGGCGAGTCGCGGCGGCCGTCAGGGCTGAGGCACATCTGTGGGTTCTGTTCCCGCCGAGTGGCATTAAACCACATACTGGATGGAGGGTCCCTCCACATCCCCCAGGGGCACCAGGCCTGCCCCCCGTTAAACGAATTTGAAGTGTGTTAAATCCCCAGCACTAAAGAGAGCAGCAGGAGGAGGTGAGAGACATCAGCCCGTTTCTGCACCGGCTGCTCCTGAATGCCGTCGTGTCCGGCGGGTGCCTGGCAGCGGCCGCCTCCGGTTCCCTGTGACGCACAGGAGTCCTGGGGCCGAGCCTGACACCCCTTGTCCTGAGGAGCCACCTGCCCGGTGCTGCTTCAGGGTCCAGGGCTGTGAGTCACATCCAGGTGACCTGAGCCCCTCCCAGGACCACGCCCCTCTCCCACTGTCGGCACAGGGTGTCACTCTGGGCTCTGGGCGGTGAAGGCCGACTCCGGCCGGTGTGACTGACGGTGGCCGTCTGGAGCCTGCGGCAGCCGGGCTCGCTGACCCACTTCTCCCAGCATCAGCTGCAGACGCAGGGCCCTGCTGTCCCCTAACAAGATGTTTCTAATGAAGAAGGAGGCGGCCCCCTGACGTGACCCAGCCCCTCAGCTGGCGCTGGGTGGGAGGGGCCCCGTTCCTCGTCCCGGCCAGTTGCTGGGGCTGGCGCCCGCCTCCTCTACCCCTGGGCCTTCCTCCCTAGGGCCCTGCTCTGCCCTCACGGTGACATGCTCTCTACCTGCGCTCCTCCCTCCACAGCCAGCGGCCACCTGAGGCTGTGCCCTCAGCACTGAACTGTGTTTCTGCTGTGACTGTAAACAGCTGCTGTACTGGGCAGCGAGGTACAGAGCACTAATGTGTAAGGACAGCTTCAAAATTCTTTCCTGTGTGTTGTACCTTCACGTTAAAATCCTTGTTATTCACACGTATGCGGTACGAAGGACCAGAATGGTTTGTACTGGTCATGACCTTCCAACGTGAGTCTATGTTAAGGCAGAAATGCGTCGTGCCTGTCAGCCGCCCGGGGCTGCCTTGCCAGGTGTCCCCACACATCACCGAGGTGGTGGCAAGCGCTTTGATTCTGTGCTTCATGTTTGTGTTTTGCTTTTAGCATATTTTTCAGCAGAAGTAGTGTGATGAGGAGAAGCAGTTTTGGGCCCTGAAAAGCCTGTAAGTTATGGGGAAAGCTTGCTCTTCTCACGTGTGTGTGGACACAGCGCCTGCCTAGAGCCAGCGTGGACACAGGTCTCTTGTCCTGGGGGCATCCGGCTGCCATGCAGCCGTGTGACACTGTCATCTCTAAAGGGACTGTGGGGGGGGGCACACAGCTGGCCCTGGTTCCTTACGGCTTCCCAGGCCTCGTCCCCGCACGCACACCCACACCCCATCACTCCAGCCCCCCATTGTGCACTGCACGGAGGGGCACCCAGAAAGGCCACACAGACACCACATACTCGTGACCTTCTGACTTGCAGGGTGAAGTATCACCTCCTAGGCCTGGATCCCGGCTGCACCCCAATATCTCCCCGGCGGGTCTGAGAGTCCCCTCTACACCAGCCTTCTCTTGGCCTCGCTGATGCCTGTCCTGTGAGGCTGTTCTGTACAGATCAGTGTGGTGACCTGTCCCTCAGAGTCCAGCCCAGAGGAGGGCCTGGAGAGGAGACTGGGGCCAGGACCCCCGTGCAGACCTGGGGGGGCTCTGTCCTGTGCCCCCCACTATTCAGGTCAAGTCCTGCAGACCAGAGCCACCAGCATGCCCCCCGCGCCGCACTGTGTGCCCCCCCCCGCGCGGCACTCTGTGCCCCCCCGCCGCACTGCTGCCCCCAGGCTGCATTACATGTCCCCATACCACATTGCGTGTCCCCGTGCCCCATGGTGTGTCCCTGCACCCCACTGGGTGTCCCTGTACTGGCGCTCGCTGCCCAGTCACTGCTGGCCTGTGACTCACCACGCGGAACCTGCGTTTTGCCCAGTGGGCTACGTGCTGAGCAGACATCTGCAAAAAACACACATTGATGCAGGGGACGCGCAGCCATCTGGCAACAGTGAGGGTGGCTGGGGAACATGACTCTATGGGCAGAGCGCGCCAGCAGCCGACATGTCCAGGCTTTTCAAGGGGAAGGGAGTCGTGGCTGGAGAGACTGGCGGGACCAACCTCACAGCACAGCGGCGCCGCTGGGAGCACACGAGGCGCCAGGCTCACTGGGTGACCCTGCTCTCTCTCCAGCGGCCGTGAGAGCTGTGCCCGTCCCCCTAGTTACAGAGGCTGAGGGCCTGCGCTGGCTCTCCCGTGCACAGGTCGGGGTGGCCGCCCTGCACTGGTTCCTGGTCAGCAGCAGCTCTGCCTTCTCTTTGCAGGTGACACCTTCTGGGCCCCATCTGTACTTCCTCACGGCATCCTTGGCGCCTTGAGCCACCACCCCCAGCCGCGTTTTGGGAGAAAGATGGAGTCCAAGGTCTCAGAAGGCGGCCTGAACGTGACCCTGACAATCCGCCTGCTGATGCATGGGAAGGTACAGACGCACAGGCCCTGCCGCTGTCACCGTACTCAGAAGGCGGCAGACGGGGAGGGAGGGCGGGTGCCCAGGGCCGGGACCCCCGTCTGTATCACGCTTCTCAGGCTCACTGAGCAGTGCAGGCCAGGCCCCTCCCAGAGCCTGCCCGGCCCCTCGGGGCGCGTCCCCCCCACATCCACCGTGCCCCTCGGCGCGTTTCCAGCACTCCGTGTCCCTTGTCACAGGCCGTCCGGGCTGCACTCCCGTTGGTGTGGGCTCAGCGTCTGCTCTCTTATTGGCATTACTCCCCTCGGTCTCCTTGCTCATTCTGATGCCCATCTTGTCCCTGACGTGGCCAGTGGGGCCCTTTCAGGCGGCTCCTGGGTCCTGTAGCTGGGAAGCCGCTGGCCGTTCTCTGCTCGCTGGCTGTCAGTCCGAGGCCGGGCTGGGGTGGCCGGGCCCAGCTGAGCACGGAGGAGGCCTGCACACCCCCCTGACTAGCTCCAGTCCCTTCCTCACGCGCACGCGTGACAGAGACGGTGTTCTGTCCTGCTCTGTGACGTCACCTTTCTGTGATTTTTCCTCCAGGAAGTTGGAAGCATCATCGGGAAGGTGATTACTCAGTGATCTCTGTTGGGGTTCCTGTGCTGGGGGTGCCCGGCCCTCAGTCCCAGAGCATCCTGGTCAGCGGCTCCAGGACAGCCAGGGAGGCCCCAGCTGGTCACCCGGCAGCCCTGGCCCACTGCCTTGCTGGCCAGTCCTTGCTCTCCGGTGTGAGCGCCCAGGCAGGGCTCCTTCCCTCACACCCCTCTGACCAGCCCCCCACTCCGGCCAGCCAGTGGTGGAGGTGGCCTCCTTGCACGTCCCCCTGCAACAGGACAGTTCCAGCAGGAACATCACCGCCGACTTGGGAGCCCGAGCCTGTGGGAGGGGCAGGGGTGACGCAGCGCCTTCCTATTGGTCACGTTTTGACTACCTGGGGATCCCCCGGGTCCCGCGTGGTTCCTGTCTGATGGGGGCACCTCAGTGCTCCAGGCCAGCTCTTTGCACAGGTGCCCCTGGGGGACTGCTGTCCTGGGCCTGGTCACAGGGGATGGCTGGGTGCGTCCCCGGCCCTGCCCTGTGGAGCAGGTGCCCCGCCCAGGTGTGGTGCCCGGCAGGTGCTGGGCCCCCGCCCCCCCAGCTCAGTCGGTGCCAATTGCTCTGTCCCCGGGTGTGGGCGGGCTCAGTGAGTCACAGGCTCAGCCCGGGAAGCGCTGGGGTGCAGAGACTCCCGACTGGCAGCTGCCACCCCTGCGCCGGCGGTGGCCCCCAGTGACCCCTCTCCTGTTGTCCAAATCTTCATTCCAGAAAGGAGAGACTGTGAAGAAGATGCGTGAGGAGGTGAGTCCGCGCGTCCTCCGTGGTGTCCTGTGTTGGCGGCGGGAAGGCCTTCAGGGCGTCTGCACCGCACTAGCCCGGGTCCCGCGTGCAGGGGTGTCGGGCACCCCGCTGGTCACCGCCCGCGGGAGGCCCTGGGGAGGGCTGCCACGTCTGCCCGTCGGGAGCCCCCGGGGTCGCATCGCCGTCGTCGGGAGGCGCCTGCCCGCGGCCCGCGGCGTTCATCCAGGGCCGGGGTTCGCGCCCCTCTGTAGAGCGGCGCCCGGATCAACATCTCGGAGGGAAACTGCCCCGAGAGAATCGTGACCATCACGGGCCCGACCGACGCCATCTTCAAGGCCTTCGCCATGATCGCCTACAAGTTCGAGGAGGTGAGAGGCCGCTGGAGGCGCGCGGCCCCGGGGCCGGGCCCCTGCTCTGCGCCCGGACACGGTCACGCGAGCCCGCCAGGGACGCCCCGGCTCCTGTCAGCTCGTCTCCCGGGACCCCCCCCCGCGGTTGTGCGCCCCCCGCACTGGGGCGGGACGGGGGCGGGGGCGCGGGAGACGCCGCCTAAGGCTTTTATTCCCGAAACCGCCAGCAGTTACTTAGAGATGCGTGTCGGGTTTTCACTCCGCGTGATGGGGGCAGGGAGCCGGCTCTCCTGCCAGACGCGGGCCGCCCCGTCGGTCTAGACCCCGAGGCCCCGCCAGGCGCTGAGGCCGGAGGGCGAGGCACGCGGCCGGGCACGGCAGCACCGCGCGCGGACACGCGCAGCCCCCTCGGTCCCAGCGGCCTCCTCTCCGCGTCCTGCGGACGCCGCCCGGCCGCGGGGTCCCCCGTGCGCGCCTGCGCCCCGAGCGCGCCTGCGCCCCGAGCACGAGCACGTCGGCTCCCACCCCGTCCCCCCCCCCCGTGCGCGCCTGCGCCACGAGCACGAGCACGTCGGCTCCCACCCCGTTCCCCCCCCCCCCCCGTGCGCGCCTGCGCCCCGAGCACGAGCACGTCGGCTCCCACCCCGTCCCCCCCCCGGGGGCGTGCCGAGCCCGGTGCTGGCAGCCGACACGTGCGCCGCCCCCTCCCCAGGACATCATCAACTCCATGAGCAACAGCCCCGCCACCAGCAAGCCCCCGGTGACGCTGCGGCTGGTGGTCCCGGCCAGCCAGTGCGGCTCCCTCATCGGCAAAGGCGGCTCCAAGATCAAGGAGATCAGGGAGGTAACCGGACCCAGCCCCCGCGGGGGCGCTGCGGGAGGTGCGGAGGCCCTGCCCCCGCTTCCGGGCGGCGCTGGCCGCCATCCCCTCGCGGTCGGGCCCGCGCAGCACCCACCTTTCTCCGGGACCCGCTCCCACCGGGCAGGCAGGAGCCCCCGCGCCGGGAAGACGGGGCTCCTTTTGCGGCCTCGCCTCCTGCAAACGCCCGTCCGCCGGCTGAGCGCGCTGGGCCCCGGGCGTCCCCGCCAGCGCGCGGCGCCCCTCACCTGCGGTTCCTCCAGTCCACAGGCGCCCAGGTGCAGGTGGCCGGGGACATGCTGCCCAACTCCACGGAGCGGGCGGTGACCATCTCAGGGACCCCCGACGCCATCATCCAGTGCGTCAAGCAGATCTGCGTGGTCATGCTGGAGGTACGGCCCGCGCCGCGAGGCCCGGGCACCGCGAGCCCCGGGGCGACCCGAGCGGGCGCCGTGCGGGGGGCAGGGCTGCCCCCGGGGTCCGGCGTCGTCCCTGCGCCGCTGGAGCGGGAGGGGCGTTACCGGGCCGAGGGGCGCCGGCCGCTAGTAACGCGCCGGCCTTGGACACGGAGGCCGGGCTGCGCGGGCACCGCCGGGGCGGGAAAGCGGGCGGCGTGGGGGCCTCGGCGTGGGGGCGTGGTGAGGGGCGGGGCCTCTGCGTGGGGCGTGGTGAGGGGCGGGGCCTCTGCGTGGTTGCATGATGAAAGGGCGGGGCGTCTGCGTGGTTGCGTGATGGAGGGGCGGGGCCTCTACGTGGTGGCGTGATGGTGGAGCGGGGCGTCTGCATGGCAGCGTGATGAAAGGGCGGAGCGTCTGCATGGTGTGATGGTGGGGCGGGGCATTTGCATGGTGACGTGTGGAGGGGCGGGGCACCTGCGTGGTGATGTGTGGAGGGGCGGGGCGTCTGCGTGTTGGCGCGATGAAGGGGCGGGGCATTTGCATGGTGACGTGTGGAGGGGCGGGGCCTCTGCGTGGTGGCGCGATGGAGGGGCAGGGAGGCGCAGAGGCCACAGTGCTGGGCAGCTGGAGGTATTGGAGCCCCAAGGGTATAAGGGTGGGACTTAGGAAGACACATGAAAATGCGTAAAGTGTAAAGACAGAGAAGTGAATAAATGGATTCAAAAACCAAAGGAGATGCCAAGAAGCCTCATCTGAGCAGGACACAGTGCTCTTGAGATTTGGGGGTGCAAACCCTGGAGTCAGCACGACCGAATACAGCTAGAGTCAGTGGCGCTCAGTCGTTGCCCGTCTTTCTGTAGCTAAAACGAAGCCATCTGCCTAAAAGGAAGGGTCCAGCAGCCGTGCTGGTGACCCTGAGCCCAGGGGTCTGCTGCAGAGACCCCCAGAGCGGCCTCCCCAGGAACAGAGACCTTGCTGCGCACCTGTGGTTTCATCCCTCTTTTGTGCTTGACCTGGTGTTAAAACCCATGTCCAACTCTAAGGAAGTTTGTATAGTTTTATCTTCCTGAGGCGTCATACTTTGTGAAGTCCAAACGTGGTTCTGAAGCTGCTCCAGCCCCTGGCTGCATCGACAGGCCGCTGGGCCCCGGAGGGCCATGTGACAGATGGCGATGGGCCGGGGACGCCCGTCTGTGAACCGGTGGTGGCACCTGCTGGTGGCAGAGTGACCTGAGGGTTGCAGGAGCCACACAGCCTCCAGTGTCCTCTCACGTCCTGGGTCACGTATCGAAACAGAATGGTGGTCTTCTCAGAACTCTCCCCAAGGGGCATCATCGTGTCACATCAGGGACCAGACGGCCCCGGGAGCAGGTCTGACCACCACTGGCGTTGGCTGTGGGGTCCCAGTGGGGACTGTCTCCTTCCCGGTGGCTGGAGGCTCACGTGGACGGTATGTGTTGGAGTGCACGTGGCAAGTATGGACCATGACACCAGCAGCAGCTGAGGTGACACCGTGTGCCTGTAGGAGTCACAAAGGTCAGGAGCGGCCGTCCCACTTGGGGACGAAGACTGAGCACAGCTGGATGCAGTCAGGTCTGTGTCTGGGGACAGAGGGACAGGTGGAGCAGAGGACGTGTCCTTCAGGCGGTGGCGTGGGCCGGGCCTCCACCCTTAAGGTCACTGCCGGGAGGGCTGCCCCAGTGCTGGCGCGTCCGCGTCCTGTGGAAAACCACGCCTGTGCCCAGGGAGCCGGGGCTGAGGGCTGTGCTCATAGTCAGTCACAGGACCGGGAGTCACAGCAGTGCCAGCAAGGTGACCCGCAGAGCTCACGGTGCCAGGCTGGCAGATGCTGCCATTGTTGGGGTCAGAGGCCACTGTGGGGGTGGCGGGCTGAGGAGCGAGCTGCCCAGCTCAGGGACAGACAGTAGCCAGACTGAGTTCCCAGCTCTACACAGTGAAAGCTGCCACTCGCTCTCAGATCAGTCACGATTCTCCTGTGGCGCGCCCCGGGCCTGCCAAGGCTGCATTGAGCCCTGATTTGCACATAGACGTTTCTGGAGACATTCAGCCCCGGAAACACCGAGGTCCAGACACTATTGGAGTCAGCTCCCAGCCCCCTCAGCAGCCCTCCTGCGTATAGTGAGGCTGTGCAGCATGACCGAGATTGAAGGGTGCGGCCAAGGCGTGGCCTAGACTTCGGAGTAGAAGCCACTGCCAGCCCTGCTGTCCCCACATGGCCATGTGTGTTGGGTGGGCATGGGGAGGTCATACCTGCCTGGCCAGCGTGCGTGCTGAACCTGAACAGGCTGTGGCCTCCAGAACTCTGTGGGGACTTGGGCTCCGGGCTCGAAGGCTGGGCCTGGCCCATAGCCGCTGTGCCTGGGAAGACCAGCCCCAGCACACGGAGGGCCTGCCTGTGCCCATGGCTCAGGCCGACACCCGGAATGTGGCACAAGGTAGCTTCATTCACCGGAGACAAGAGCCTACAGTTTGGGACACAGGATGTTCAAGGAAACTACAGCAAACCCCACCGCACCTGGAGCAGCTCATGGGGATGCAACACCGCCCGGGCTGACAGTGTGCGACGTGTGGGGTCCATGTGCTCCCGCCTCACCTCGGACACCACCCTGCCGGCCTGACCTACGCCCAGTGGGCAGCTCCGGGGGCGGCAGACGCCCAGGGGGAGCGGGGCCGCAGAGGGCGTGGCCCCTGGGCGACCCCCCGCACTGCCGGCGGGGACCGCAGTGGGCAGGGGCGCAGTGGGGGGCGGGCTCAGGAAGGAGACCCTCCCCCCCAGCCGTCCCGCCACGAGGTCGTCTAACGCTCTCTCTCCCTCTCCTGTCCCTTTTCCTAGTCCCCACCGAAAGGTGCCACCATTCCCTACCGCCCAAAGCCCGCCTCCACCCCTGTCATTTTTGCAGGTGGTCAGGTAAGAGCCGACCCGCTCGCGGCCTCCACGGCCAACCTCAGCCTTTTACTGCAGCCCCCGCCGCTGCCCGTTAGTGCACTCAGGTTTTCTCCCTTCTCACGTGCTCGTCACCCACCCGTGTGCGCGCTGGACGCGGAGCTCCCGGCCACCGCAGGCCCTGGGCGGGTGTGGGGAGGGCAGCGCCCGCCGGGTCCAGAGCCTCAGGGAGGCCTTTTCCGACTCCTGGTTGAAGCAGCTAGGACTGTGAGAGTCGGCGTCCCTTGTCCCCCCAAAGCTAAGGTGACCAGACGTCCCGCTTTTGGCGGGACGTCCCAATTTTTAACAATTTGTCCCGCCTCCCACAGCATTTTTAAAAAGTCCCGATTTTTGGAAAGAATGCACGACAAGCTAGGGAGCGGCATGAGATAGACCAATTTTTAATCAAGAACCCCCTCCCCCCCGGTCAGTGGTGTCCCGCTTTACCAATGTTAAAATCTGGTCACCTTACCCAAAGCACAGGCTCCAGCGTCCCTGTGTGAGACCCGGGGGCTCGAGGGGGTGGCTGTCACGCCTGCCCGGAAGGAAAGGTGTCTGTCCGGGCCCAGCAGGCCAGACGCCCACTGTCCACACCTGCCGTCTGAGCCCCACCTGCCCTCCTCTGAGAGGCCCCGGGCCGCCCGGGAGCTCTGTCCAGGCCACATGGGGGAGCTGGACCCGGCTCCCCACAAGTGCCACCTTCTGCCAACTGATGCCTGGCTGAGCGGTGTCCCACGGGAGCTCGGGCCACTCCCCGGGGCAGCTGATGGTGCCGGGGGGGCTCCACGTCCAGTCGCGTGATGTGTGTCCTTGTTCAAGGGAGAGTCAGGATGGAGACTTGCCGGGGACCACGTTGGGGGGAAAGGCCACCACGCTTTCTTTCCCACTGGGAAGGCAGGAAAGGGGCAAATGGCAAACTTGTCCAAACTTCCCCACGTGAAGGAGCCTCATCTGACCTGCAGGCTCGACTCACATCAGGTGCAGGGCCGGGCGCTGTTGCCGCGTCCTCAGCAGCACATGTGGGGACAGCAGCTCCCGTGTGACCTGCCTGTTCCCCAGTCTCCCCGTCCGATGCTGCGGGCCCCCCGGCTCTGTCTCCCCACAGCCCTGCGCTTTGCCTTCCCGTTCCTACGTCATCCTACGACAGCCCCAGGACACGTCCCCATCCCCACACGACAGGTCAGACACGAGGATCAGGGCTGGGACCTGCCCCCGTGCTCTGCCAGCCTTGCTGCGGCCCCACTTCCTGTCCCCAGTCCTGGTGAGTGAGCAGGTCTGTCACCTGTGTGCTCAGCCCTGCAGGGACAAGCCCACGATTCTGTGCAGTGAAGTAAGGGACACTGTTCCAAAGGGGGGCCCTTAACACCAACGCAGGTGGGGACCTGGGAGGCACATGCCCAGCGGCTCCCCCTAAAGCTGGGGCGGTAGGCCCACCCCCTAGTCACCGCCGTCAGGGGTGGCTGTCACCAAGCCGTCAGCATCGTGACTGGGCGCCTGTGTCCTTGGGACAGTCCCACCCAGCCAGTGGCTAGTCTTGGTCACCTGTGGGGGGAACAGAGTGACCTGGGAGTCACCGCTGCTCTGTGGGGAACTAGGCAGGGGCCGTGGTGCAGGCTCCGAATGAGAGTGAGGACGAGACCTCCCGAGCGTCCCCTCCAGCCTCAGACCCTCAGCACCCACACGGGACACTGTGAGGCTGCATCTCAGGGACCTGCGGCCCGAGCATGTCGCCCGACTTAACTGCGACGGTCCCCGACTGTAGGTGGTCTGCCGGCACTGGTGACACATCCCACAGGTCCCCGGGGCCTGGGCACAGCTCATCCAGCAGGCGCCCCCACAGAGCCGTTCACCGGCTCCTCAAACTGGTCACAGACGACACGAGTCTCACCTCAGCAGCCTTCAGTCTGGCTATCGGCTGGCTGGACGGTGCCTCTTCCCAGACAGACGGACAGCCGCCACTTGGCTCCAACCCCAGACAGCCAACACACAGCCCAGACCCCAGACAGACAGACAGCCAACACG
>PVKE010042661.1:0-13642 GCA_004027555.1 Craseonycteris thonglongyai
CCCAGTTCAGCACATGGTTCCGCACGGGCCGGGGCCGGGATTCGATCCTCAGTCCCCGGGGGCTGCAAAGTGAGCGCCTAACCCACTGAGCCATCCCGGCTTCCCCCTATGAATTCTTTATAAATTTTGAATATTAGTTCCTTATTGGAGGTGTCGCTTGTAAGTATCTTCTTCTATTAGGTTTGTTGCCTCTTTGTTGATCTTTTATTTATTTATTTATTTTTTTTTTTTTTTTATTGTTGTTTTTGACAGAGAGAGAGAGAGATACAGAGACAGACAGAACGGGGAGGGCCCCAAACAGTCTCCATAGTTGTACATCATTGGTTTTTCCACATAGTTTCATTCCACAGGTGGGCGGGGCTGCACAGGGCTGGAACTGGGCCGGGGTCGCGCCCCGGTTAGAACTGAACTGGGAGCACTCCCCAGTTCAGCATATGGGTTCGCACGGGCTGAGACCGGGATTCGATTCTCAGTCCCCAGGGCTGCGAAGTGAGCGCTCAACCCACAGAGTCATCCCGGCTTCCCCAATGTTTTAGTTTTAAAGACAATTAATTTCAAGAGTTGCACATAACCATTGTTTCTACCACTTGATTAAACCCTGACTCAACAAAAGAGTAGAACACATCAGAGAAATATATAAAATAACATATACTTCTGAAGTCATCATTGTATTTCTTTACGCACATACGTATGCTTTACTCTTTTGAACTTGTCAGGTACATAAGCCTATTAGGGTTCTTGATACTTTAATTTCTGTCAATTATCACATAAAAATCTTGATAGATTTTATAACCCACTTTTTTTTTTTTAAGATTTATTTTTTTATTGTTTTTGACACAGAGAGAGAGAGAGATACAGAGACAGAGGGAAGGGGAAGGCCCAGAACAGCCTCCACAGTTACACATCATTGGTTTTTCCACATAGTTTCATTCCACAGGTGGGTGCTGGGCTCCACAGGGCAGGAACTGGGCCAGAGTCTCACCCTGGTGAGAACCGAACTGGGGACACTCCCCAGTTCAGCGTATGGGTCCGCATGGGCGGGGCCTGGGATTTGATACTCAGTTCCCAGGGCTACAAAGTGATCTCTTAACCCACTGAGCCATCCTGGCTTCCCCTTGATGGATTTTAAACAAGGTACTATACACAAAGTACATAGCATAGTGCTTAAAAGTTGTTTTTATATTTTCTTTACAAAGTATATTCATTTCCACATTGCATGTTTTAGTTTTCTACATTTTACTCCAAAGTAAAGTAAGATAAAAAACAAATATACTTTTATTTGTTTGACCCTGCTTTTAATAATTACTATAAAGCTAGCACACAGAGGAGAGATTTCTATAATTGTACTGATTGAATTAAATGACTCATTGGCTTCAGCTAATTTTTTTTTTTTTTTTTTGGTAGAAGATTTTTTTAGTGGTTTTGTTTAGTGTAGCAAATCCCCAAACTTTATTTGGCTACAAAATGCAACTCTCTTTGATAGTGTGAAATACCAAACTGATAAACATGAAGCATCCTTGATTGAAGTGGGAGTAAGATTCTACCAACACATCTATTTGTTCCTTTCATTAAACATCTGCCAGTAAAAGCCACTGAAGTGCTTCACAGTCTTCCTTAATGCACTTGGCACAATATATATTGTGTTTGATCAATCTGTAGTAATTGATGTGTATATGTGTGTCTGCTCTATACACAACAAAATCTAGATAGCTAGCAGAAAAATTTTTTGCTAGAACAAACACTTTTGAAAACAAATTATCATTCTGGTATATATTAAACACTCTGTGTCTTTTTTTATTCTGTCCAAATCAACAATAGATATAGAATTCTAGCTTATATTACTTATGCAAACAATTTGTATGCTTACATAAAAATCATTTCAAAATAACAGTCTATTTTATTGATAAATGTATCTCTTTTCCTTTAATGTGAAAAGTCACTAGCAGCTATTGTATTTGCAGAAGACGGCATAAATATATATATTTAATTGACTACATGGCAAAATTGTAATCCTGCATTATATTTACACACTGTTCATGAAAGTCTTTAAATTCAAAACATAGTCTTCTCTACCTAATGATCCAACAAATATTGGCCTATAAAAACTTAGCAATGCATTACCTAAAATATCTCTCACACATAAAGTATATGCAAGCCCTATTTTTCTGAGTTTCAATTAACCATTGATCTAATAGTTATCACATACAAAAGGCCCTGACAATTATTAAATTTAGTAAAAAAAAAATCCATATCTTTAAGCAATCAGATTACTCATACGAATCTTGGTGCTTGCAACTAGAACAAATTAATTAAAAAATTACATATGAATGTGACTGTGCCAAGATGATAAGCCTACTACTAACACTTTTTTGAGTACTTCACATTTAAATTTTTTTAAGTATTTATAATCATATTAAGTCATCAGTAAGAATACAAAAATGAATACTTTAATATTTCCTATCATTTTTATGAAACCAGTTACTTTGTATATATAACTTGTAATAAGTATCTCTCTGGCTGACTAAAATGTATACTCACGTATCCATAGCATAAAAATAAAATGTGGTTCTATAGAAACTTGTAAAAGTTCTTAGAGAATTATCAAATCCTACTCTATGTGAAATTACACTGATAGATTTCAAACATTTGAGAAAATCTTGAGCCCTATGTTTTCTTGACACTAAGTGATGACTGAAATATGAATTGGAAGTTTTCCATTTAATATCATTAATGTATCCTAAAAATCATTCAGAGAATATATTTAAGTTAATAGATTTTATTTTTATAGCAGCTTTACATTTAGAGAAAAAAAACGAGCAAATACAATGTCTGACAATTAAGTTCGTGAAACTTATTCTATAATAAGTTCTGTATACCTCATTGCTGAATATCACTACTGTCACCTTTGAAGTATTTCCCTTGTGGAGCTATGTACTGATGCCAGTCCTTAGTTAACCGTTCAAAGCAATTTTGTAACTCTTTTTCTGTAATGACCATCAGAGCTGTCTTCGTATTCTCCTTGATGTCCTGAATGTCATCAAAATGTCTTCCTTTCAATATATTCTTTATCTTCAGGGGGAAAAAAAGTCACTGGGGGCCAGATCAGGTGAGTAGGGAGAGTGTTCCAATACAGTTACTTGTTTACTGGTTAAAAACTTTCTCACAGACAATGCCATGTGAACCAGTGCATTGTCATGATGCAAGAGCCATGAGTTGTTGGCAAAAAGTTCAGGTCACTTTTGTATATCTTTTTCATCAGCGTTTTTAGCACTAACAAATAGTCAACTTGGTTGACTGCCTAGTTGCTACAGATCTATAATGAACAATCTCTCTGATATCAAAAGGGATTAGCAACATCATTTCTATTCTTGATTTTGATTGATGGAAATTTTTTGGTCATGGAGAACTGGCTGACTTCTATTGCACATTTTGACACTTTGTTTCAGAGTTTTATTGGTACCCCCATGTTTCATCATCTGTGAAAACACTGCCTAAAACACTGTTTTGGCAAACTTCAACTCTCTTTTGCTTTTGTTCATTGATGAACTCCTTTAGGACCATTTTTGCACATACCTTTCTCATGCCAAGATTTCCAGGTAGGATTTTGTTTTTTGTTGTTGTTGTTGTTGTTTCTCTATCGATATTTACTTGGTTTGTTATGCTTCTCACAGTTAGCCAATGATTTTGATGCACAATTCAATAATTGTTTTCAATGTTTTTAATAGTTCTGCTTGTTATTGGTTGCTCTGACTTCTCTTCACCAGTGATTATTTCTCTTCCCTCAGTATAAACCATTTTCTTCATGGCATTATCCTCATAAATTTGGACTAACATGTCCCTGGTTTCACTTCTACTCTTGCCAAGTTGAAAAAAAAATTTAGTGTATGTTCATTGCTCTAATTCAAGCTTCAACATCCTTGTGATGACACTCAAAAACATGCAACAGGGTAAGCTGGGATGGCTCAGCAAGTTGAGTGTTTGCTTTGCAACCCCAGGGCTCCAAGGATTGAGTCCTGGTCTTGGCCCCAGCCAGTGTGGACCCATATGCTAAACAAGGACATGACCCCAGTTTGGCTGTCACTGGGGTAAGCATCTCATGTGGGAGGCCTGCAGTTTGGCTCCCAGCTCACAGGGACATGCTTCTCATGCAGAAGGCCCCAGTCCAGTTCCTATCTTGTGGAATGAAACTATGTCAAAAACTGATGCCTTACAACTATGGAGACTGCTCTTGGCTCTCCCCCTTCTCTCTATCTCTCTATGTCTCTGTATCTCTGTCACAACAACAACAATACAACAACAATAATACAAACACAACAACAACAATAATTAATGTCACTCAGCAAGATACAACCACACATCAACACAAACACAGCTGTGAGACACTGATATAGCAAGGTTATAAGACATTACTGAGTTGTTTGACCAGCGCTGCCAATATAAATGCACAGTAACAAGTTTGTGAACTTAATTGTCAGGTCTCATTTGTACAGTGAATTCCCATATAATGCTTATAGTCTCCCCAATTTTTTCTTATTTTTAATATCTTAAATTAGTTAGTGGTATATTTGTTATGAGTATTGCGCCAATATCAATTCATTATTATCAACTAAAGTCTATATTTTACATTAGGGTTTACTCTCTATGTTGTTTCTTCTATGGGTTTTGACAAATATATAATGACATGTATTCATGATTACATATCACACCAAACAATAGCATTAATGTATTAATCAATGTATTAATATAGCCCCTATTCACTTTTATTCAGTTCAACTTTTCTGTACCCAATTTCTAATATTACTAATATTACTAGCTACATAGTTTTGTTTTTTTCTGAAATGTCATATAGCCTTTTAAGATAGACTTTTTTCACTTAGCAATATGTATTCAAGTTGCCTCCATGTCTTCTTATGTTTTGATAGGTCATTTTGTTCAATGCTCAATAATTCTCTGTTCTATAAATGATGACAGTATGTTTATTCATTCACCAATAAAGGACATCTTGGTTACTTCCATGTTTTGGTCAATATGAATGAAACAGCTATAAACATTTGTGTAGGGGAAGCTGGGATGTCTCAGCGGGTTAAGCTCTCAATTTGTAGCCCCAGAGACTGAGGATCGAATCCCGGCTCCAGCCCAGGTGGACCCACATGCTGAACTGGGGTGTGCCCCCAGTTCAGTTCTTGTAGGGGCTTATGCAGGAGGATCCCAGCCCAGTTCCTGCCCTGCGCAACCTTGTACCCACCCGTGAAATGAAACTATATGGAAAACTAATGCTGTCAACTATGGAGAATGCTCTGGGCCCTACCCCTTCTCTCTGTCTCTTTCTGTCTGTCTCTCTCTCTGTCAAAAAACAATAAAAATAAATCTTAAAAAAAATATCTGTTATATGTTTGTGTGTAGATGTAATTATTCAACTCATTTAGGGCAATACCAAGTAATATGATTGCCTGAGCATATGTTAGGAATATATATATATATATATATAAATGTTTTTTTGGTAAAAGAACACCAAATATTTCTGAATGCGGCTGTACCATTTTGTATTTCCATAAGTAATGAATGAGGCTTTCTCTTGTTCCATGTTCTTGTACATATTTGGTGCAAGGAATATTTTAATCTGTCTCAAAACTTAGTTTACTATAAAATGATTAGAATATTGAGATAGCAATTTAAATAAAGAACTAAAAATAAAATACTTAGATATTTTGAAGTGGGTTTAACTACTTAGAAATGGGTCTAACTACCTCTTATTTTATTCTATCATTTTATAAAATTTATTTTGAATTATTACTCAGTTATTGCCTTAGACATAAAGGGCCCAAGTTATTTTTTTAAAGATAATATCTTTTCATATTAGTATTCTATTTTTTAACTCTAATTGATTTTCTAGTATTTGGTATTTAAGGCAAATGTTAAGGTGTCTTGCATCAAAGAAATTTGATGTATATTGCCTGTTGTTTATGTAATGCTATTTAAAACTAAGAAAAAATATTTTTTCATGTAATACATAATTGTTGGGTAATTACAGGTTCACTACTTCTGTGTGCAATGAGAGTATAACAGTGAACAAAATATTTTGGCCATACCATGCATAGATTTTAGAGTGAGGAGAAAGAAAAAATATATATACATATTAATATATGCCTACAAATAAGGTCAGGTATGAGTTAGAGAGGTGTTATTTTAAAAGGGATATTCAGGAAGGATTCTCTAATAAGGTAAAATTTGAATAGAAATCTAAGTGAAGGCAAGAATTATGCAAGGATTTCTAAATGGAGGTAATTACAGAAAAGTGCAAAGTCTTCACAGAGAAGCCCACTGGGTTAATCCTCAGCAGTTAGCTTGTGAACTGGGTCAAAGATTTGCTCTGTGGGGAAGCCGGGATGGCTCAGTGGGTTAAACGCTCACTTTGAGGCACCAGGGACTGAGGATTGAGGATCAAATCCCCGCCCCAGCCCATGCAGACCCATATGCTGAACTGGGGAGTTCTCCCAGTCCAGTTCTCTCTCCGTCTCTGTCTCTGTATCTCTCTCTCTCTGAGTCAAAAAAAAAAAAATTTTAAGATTTGCTCTGAGATAAATACAAAGACTGGAAAGAGTGACTAGTCTATCATGCTCAGAGTGGAAGAAGTGAAATCAGAAAGTAAATACCATAGTCCTAGAAACAGTAAATTTTTCTCACATCAAAAACAAGCAAACAAACACAACAACAAAAAATAAAACTAAAAACAACAAGCAATCCAATTAAAAAATGGATGGAGGTCCTGAACAGACATTTCTTTGAAGAGAACGTACAGAGGACAAACATACAAAAAGATGTTTAAAATCGTTAATCATCAAACAATGCAAATTAAACCACAATGAGATGTTACCTCACACCTGTTATAATGGTTACCCTCAATAAATCAACAAATAATACATACTGCTGAACATTCAGTGCAGTGTGAACAGGTATGCTGTCATGGTGGAAGAACTTGTCATCAGTTTTCCACACAACTAGGAATGTTTCTTCCACAACTTATGGTGTAACCTACTCAAAACTTCCAGGTAAAAACTTGGATTGACCATTTGACCTGAAGGAACAAATTCTGAGTACACCATCACACTTGCATCAAAGAAAAATAATTCTGTTTTTTTGGGGGGACTGCCTTATAAATCTCATTGTTATTGTGTGGGAAAGCTTATAATCCAATGGAAAATATCAAGACTAAAAATTGAACAACCAAGTAATTCAGATTGAGAATTTGATTAGTTTCTCAGTAGAAATTACTTGACAATACATCCCTAACATTTTATATAAAATGTCCTATCCAATTAACAGATCTTTTTTGATGTGTATAGATTTATTGAACCTGTTTCTCTATAAAATTAACATAGCTCCTAAATATTAAGTCCTTTGATTATAAATTAACATTATTCATACTATGTTTTTAGATCAAAAGCAATGTAATATTTACCTCAATGGTTAACAACTAAACTAGAATGTAATTCAGCTGATTTATAAAAAAACAAAAAAACAAAAAAAAAACATTCCAACATTGCTGTTTCTCTTTAAAGATCATCAGCCTACCCAATTGGGTATAAATAAAAATACTCAGGATTCTGGAACACGATCCTTGGCCATATCATTTGTGAATAATGGATAGGAATATACCATCTTCACCAATGAGCTCTTCTTTTTCCAGGTCACATGCAGAGAATTCTTAGGCCTCTCCATTTTACTATATCTGTTCATCTTAGGTTGATTGAAAATAACAATGAGTCCTGTGCGAATCCAAAAATGTTCCTTAAATTAAAAAATTGCATCATCAATGTTATTATGATGTATTTATAATAGTTTGCCTTAAGCTTCTAATTGGCTGAAAGACAGTTTCACAAATCCTTTTAAGATCATCATTCACTGAACAATCATGAATTAAGCAGCTGAAAAAGTAGACTTCTGTAGAACTATTTCTTTAAATTGTGGTGCATTATTATACAAGATAAAAATAACATGATTTATTACTAAGGGAAGAGTACTGTCATTATAAGACCTGTTATTGTTTATAGTATCGCTTCTCAGCCTTTTGGCAAAGATCAAGTATTTATAACCAACACAGTATAATTAAAGCTGTAATTTGTAAAGGATAGCAACTCAATACAGTAGTTTCTCCTTATTGGTGAGGAAAACATTGCAAGACCTCCAGTGAGTGCTGCCTGAAACTGCAGATAGTACTAATCCCCATATGTACTATGTGTTTTCCTACACATATAAGGGCTGTCCAAAAAGTATTCAGCCACATAATCATTCTCATTATATTGACAATGGCTGGATTTTTTCCAGAAATCTCTCATATATACCTATGCAAACCCATCAGAATCATTTCCCATGGAGATATGGATTCATTACATTTCCCCTATCAGTAGGTTTACAGAATCTCAAATATCTCCAAACCCTCACACATGTCATTGTGAAAAGTAGGAATATTCATAGAGATGCACAGATTGGGTAAATTACATTGAAGTATTTTAAAGAATAGAATTGGATTAAGCTCGAAATGCTTAAAAATATTAGCTTGAGGTCAATGATGAGATGACTCAGTGAGTTGAGTGCTTGACATACAGTCATGGGATCTAAGAAACTAACCCTTGCTCTGGCCTGTGCAGACCCATATACTGAACTGGAGTGTCCTTCCCATGTGGGAGGCCCCAGTTCTGTTCCTACTCAGGGCATGCTTCCTATTTGGGAGGCCCCAGGTTTACCCTAGTGTGCTCCCTGTGTTGGAGGCCCCCTGTTTTGTTCCTGATCTGCATGACCCTACACCATCTGTGTAGAAAGAAACCATGTCACAACTAATTATATACAACTGTGGAGACTGCTCTGGGCCCTCCCCCTTCTCTCTCTCTCTCTCTCTCTCTCTCTCTCTCTCTCTATCTCTATCTCTGTCAAACAATAAAATAAATCTTTAAACAATATTAGCTTGAAAAAAAGTGTTTATGCTATTTCAAGTACTCACAATTTATTTAAACCACACATATTAGCATAATGAACTGAATGAGTAAGAGCAAGATATGTTTTTTATTTTCTTTTAGAAGTGGTCAATGGAAGGTAACAACATGTAGTCAGAATATATTTTACAAGTTATATCACATTTCAAATAAGCAATAAAATCCAAGTCAAAAGTAGACATATAGTCACACTGAGAAAAGTTTGAAAGAATATCACCTTTCATCCATTCATACAAAATATATTCCTTTGGTGTTTCTGTGTTTTAAAATATGTTGATGATGGGAAGCCAGGATGGCTCAGTGGGTTAAGCGCTCACTTTGCAGCACCGGGGACCGAGGATCGAATCCCAGCCCCGGCCGGTGCAGAACCATATGCTGAACTGGGGAGTTCCCCCAGTTCAGTTCTCTCTCTCTCTCTCTCTCTCTGTCAAAAATAGATAAATATATATATATATATATATATATATATTAAAAATAAATAAATAAATAAAATAAAATATGTTGATGGCTAAAGATATAAGAGACATATAGAAGAATATGACTTAAATACTATCCATAGCAGTTCATATTTTAATTGGTGAGATAGATAAGTAATTATGTGTTTACAAAGTTAAGGGCAATGAAAGAGAAATGTGTTTGGAAAATAGGGGTACTCACTAAGCCTAGATGACTATAAACTGCTTATTGGAAAAGTAATTACTGATATAGAGACCTATAAGATGAGGTTTACTCTTGGTAGAGAGGTGGAAAAGATATGAGAGGAGGGGAGAGAGAATTGTAAACAAAATTAGAGTTATGCATGTAAAAACTTTATCTTATGTGTGAGAAACAGTAAGACTAATTTTGCTTTCTTGAAAGTTGAAGGGAGTGGGAGAATATTAGGGCTGGAGATTTATTCTAACATCAGGCGTGGTTGATGTTGCATGCCTTGTTAAATAGCTTTATTCAGTTAATGTTGTGGTTCATTAGAGAGTTTTGGACAGGGAAGAGACTTGTAAAGTATTTTCCATAGATCACCTTAGTGGCTATCAGTGGAATTATACACTGTCCAAGAATGAAGGCAAAGAGTAATGATGTTGACAACTACAGTACTGACACTTGGGATGAAAAAGAATATGCTTATTTAAAATATAATTTGAAAGCAAAATAAACCGTACATTGTGCATGGTTTAATGTGGCGGCATACGGGGAAGAGTAGTGAAGATATTCATTCTAATAAGATTGCTATCAAAAAGGAACACTAATATGCAGTAAGGAAAAGAAGAAAATATTGGGAGGAAGTCAGAAACGCCTTTACGTTTTAGACATTCTGAAATGTGGATTCTTCTAAAAGACACTGGGAAATAAATAGGAAGGATAGATAAGTCCAAAATTCACAGGAGGAAAGGCTATGACTTGATATACGTAGGTAGAATGAGCTCAGGAAAAAAAAAGTGTTCACAGATAGTAATGGGCCAAAAAGTTTAACCTTCTGAATACAAAGTATTTTATTTAAATGAGGACCCTGAACCAAAATACTTAAATCAACCTTTTTTTCCTTTTTGTCTTTAAATGAAAGTTATTTTTTAAGCATTATACACAAGGAAGTTTAGCAAAACAATGATTTCTCAAGAATAATAATTGTATAATGTCTTGTGGATTAATTATGTTTATCCATATTTTACAGTTGATTAATATTTCTAAAATCATATTTTTATGCTCCTATAATCTTGCAATATAATTTTGTAAGTAATTTATATAAAGATTTATAAAATACCTTGTGCAAAAATTATGGATATAAATAAAGTATATTAATGAACAAATAAATGAAAAAGTGGTTAATAAGCAAATATTCACTTGGAGTCAATGAGAGTTGACATGGATCTATTGTCCCTGTTAAATTTTACTGAACCTGCAACATAAAATGGTATCAGTTTGTATTTATTTTAAATCAAGCCATTGTGTTATTGGTTTTCAGTGACAAAGAGCAACTCATACAGGATTAGATCTATCATATATGCTCAAGAATAAAATCAAGAAAAATACCAGTAAATGCCATAACAAAACCCCATATGTACCTATTATTTTCCTTGTTTAAACAATCTGAAGACGATCTTAAACCTTTTCTGGTGTCCCTGAGGATCAGGTAATTAGAAAAGACAGAATGTTAAGCTTTCAGACACTTGGCAGTAGTTTTTGTTCCCATGGTGACCCCTGGCATCAGCAGCTGTACTCTATTTGGGCCTTTGCCTTCATGCATGATAATGAAATAGGGGTCATACCAGCACCATAATAAGAGGAAGTAAATGCTTAACGTTTTACATATTCTCTTTTTAGTGGGGCAATACAATAAAAACAGTGAGTGTGTGTGTGTGCATGTGTGTGTGTGTGTGTGTATGTGATGCAAGCATTTGTGCATGTGCCTTACTTTTCTTCCCAGCATTAAGGTCCAAGAAAGTTATTTTTCCTCTGTGTTTTCTGATTCATTGCTTATCTATTACTTTACTTTTCCATTTGTTTTTCTTTTTAGGAGATGGTCCCAACTTTATTATCAATTAAACTTTTATTTTTTTCTATCATCTTTTAACACAATATTATATCTACTTTTAGTATTATATAAATTTCATTTTTATTTTCAAGTCTTTATTCTATCTTAGTGTTTTATTTTCCCAGACATCCTACACTTGTTTAATAGATATAATAATCTCTTTTATTTGAGGATGCTCTTAACTATATTACATGCATGATGCTTCATTTACTTTTGCTCTCTGTATTTCTCTGCTGTATATATTAGTTTATTTTCATTTCTTTCTTTTTTTAGTGTCTTTTAAAATGCTCAGTTATTTTTGAATAGTTGTAGTATTTAAAGAATAGTCTATGTTGAGAAGGTTTGTCAACAGAGCATCAAATATTAATGTGATCTAACGTGAACTGACCATTTTGTTGAAGAATTTTCAAATATAAAGGTCAGCAGTACATGTCTCAGACTTGCAATTTCTGGAAGGAATTATATTATTACTAGGATTTGAGACTGGCAGCCAGCATTCTGGAAGCTAATCAAGAAAGAGTGCTTGGGGGAGCCAGGATGGCTCAGTGGGTTAAGCGCTCACTTTGCTGCCCCGGGGACCGAGAATCAAATCCAGGCCCCGGCCCATGTGGACCCATATGCTGAACTGGGGAGTGTCTCCGGTTCAGTTCTCACCGGGTGAAGACCCCGGCCCAGTTCCTACCCTGTGCAGCTCCACTCTCACCTGTGGAATGAAACTATGTGGAAAAACAAATGATGTGCAACTATGGAGACTGCTCTGGTCCCTCCCCCTTATCCCTGTCTCTGTATCTCTGTGTCAAAACAATAAAAATAAATCTTTAAAACTGAAAAAAAAAAAAGAGAGAGAGTGCTAAACTCTTAGCATTCAGAGGTTTGTTTGTTTTTCTTTCCTCTTTTATTAGGCACATTTTCTGAAGTTTCAGGAGCTCTCTTGTTCAAGTTCCACTATCAATAACACTTGGTATAACTCACTGTGGAGTGAGCAATCACTAAGCTGTTTGTGTTTGAGATAACATGTTTATAATCCAAACATAACTTAAATCGTCTATCTAACATTTATTCTCTTTTTAGTCCCAATCAATGACACGTTTTCAAAGGTACTGTTGTCTAAATTTCTTAAGACATTCTTGGATTTTGTGGCACAAATAATTTTATATATTGTTGGCTTTTGGTGATGTAGGTCAGGGGTGGCCAACTTTTCTGTATATGAGATCTACTTTTTATCTTAAAAGTGTGTCTTGATCTATTTGTTGTCATAGGCATAGTCTAAGGGGGAAGAAGGGGTGTGAAATGCATACTATGTTTATACACTGTGTTTCAGTATAAGGTGCATTCCAGCGAGGTATGGGTAGATAAGTAAAATATATGTTCAAAACTATTTTTTATTTTTTAAATCACTTATTAAGTTTTCGAGATTTAGGCTCATGAAGTAAATAAATTTCCGGACCCAACTTTTGATAGCAGCATTCCGTACATGTGGTACCTAAAAAATTCGATTTTCCGACACTTTTTCAAGATAGATTTTAACTAACTTAAAATGCAATTTAATTTTTTTATCAACTGCAATGTGTAAGTTGTTGTACTATTTGTTCGTAAATATGAAAAAGTTGTTATAAAAATGCACAGTATGGCTGATAATTTGATTTCAATATTTCACTGTCGTGTTTTTTTGGGGGCCAGGAAAATTTATCATGAAAGAATAATATGACTTCCTTTTTGCTAATCTATCAATAGCTCACTGAGTACACCTCGTACTGAAATATAGATATACGGCTTATCTACCTACGTAAAAAATAACAACAATAATTATTTAAAGGGCCAAAAAAACTCACATCCAGGGGAATTAAAAGAACATGGATAATTATTAACAATATTTATTAATTCAAAGTAGCTACAGATAAAGACAGATTTAGAATTTACTTTGTTGCCTTAACATTAATGGGAAGACTGAGTTTGCATGTCTCTAACCAAGGAATCATAATTAGGTGAATATCCTGACAAAGATAATAATAATGAGTCTTCAGTATGGAAATCAGTCAGGACAGAACATTGTTTAGTCTTTGTTAGCTTCAAGTATGAAAATGCCGATTCGCATAGGTATGTAGATCTGAAACAAGAATAGATA
>PVKE010042662.1:0-13659 GCA_004027555.1 Craseonycteris thonglongyai
AAAAAAAAAGAAAGAAATAGTCTGTCACTGTTGTTGCCTATGTAGTATTTTGCTGATTTGCTGTTTCATCAACCTTGTATAAAGACTTACCGGTACTCCTCTGTCTATCCTTTCAATGTTATCTGCCAACCTTTAAACTAAATTAAATAATAAACTATATATATTTAAATAATCATATATATTAGGTCAAGATTGGACACCGTGGTTAACCAGCATCCATGAAAGCATGGGGTTAGCAAGTAGAAACTGTGTGTGTGTGTTATTCCATTGAAATTGAGATAAACCCTTTTCTGAATGTAGCTTTATGTACAGTTAAGGAACACATGACAAACTGAAGCATTCATATGTTTCATAATAGTCAATTCTACACAGATACCTTTCTTCCGTGCTATATACCAAACAACATATAGAAAAAAATGATTAAAAATCCACCAGTAGAGAAGTTAAGTTCTAGATTATCTAAGGAAAAGAGTAAGTTCAGTGAGTTTGAGAAGCAGCAGATATTTAGGATGGCTTGTGCACAGCTTTGTCTTCAAGGAGGGTCACGGAACAAGTGCCCTATCCAATGTATAACTACAGATTAGAATTTTCCTTTCAATTTTTTTATGGCTATGGCACTCTAAAATTATAACAAGAAGTAGGAAAGCTTGTGTATATCCTGGAATATATTTGTTTTATGTCCAAAGTACTCAAAGTTTTCTAATATTATCAGATCAGTAGTTCTACATGGCAGACTGTATGACATGTTCTTTGCTTTGAATCTGTGCCATGGTTTTTGACATAATTCCTTATATGTAGTTGGTATTGTATTCATATTTGCTGAAATGAACATAGTAACTTAAAAATATTGGAGAGAGAGGTATATTTTAAGTAGGCAACACTAAAATAATAGATGATAGAATTTCGATGCTGCTTCTTCTCATTCCATCGAATACACCCATTCCTCAAAAAAGGTCCTGCATTCAAATATGAACTATGAAATTTATTAGCTTTCCTGGTTATGTATACTATTTGCCCTCAAAATATCAATAAAATGTCCCAAAATGAAGAAATAACTTGTTTTATCCAAGCCTTTCAAAGAATTTATTTCGGTCATGGAACACTTTTACAAGGAATTCTTATTAGCATTTCACATACATTCTGTAGTACCTAGCATGACTAAGGCTGTCTTCACTATCCCTCTCTGAAATACAGGGCATGGGCTATTTAATACAGTCTTATGCAGTGTACAAGAATCAAGAGAGAGATGAAGAATTCCTGGCTCATGATCTGCAAAGCAGAAGCTTGTGTTGTCAAAGCATTCTCCTTCAAAGATTCCAAATGATTAAATGCTTCTGGTCAGGCTACTGGATGGTGGGAATTACACCACAGATTGCTGAGCTCCAATAAGGCAAGTCTGCCTTTCTTCTACTACAGTTAAGATGACTTGTTGACTTTTTCCACCTTCTGCTCCCATTCACCAATGAGCATTAGAGAGAATTTGGAAATGGAAGGCCTTTATGTCTGCCGTAAGCAGGGTCAATTCAGTGTGGCAGCTGTGAGCTGGTGACATAGACTTATATTGACACAACCGACTTTTTTGCTGCAGAATCACAAAGTGAAAGCACCCGGGGCTCTTCTGCCGTTTTCAATAAGATACGAATTTTTCCCTTCCTTGTATTAAGCAGAGATCTGTCATCTTGACTTGTACACTAAATGGTCCATTCTGACTGCCTTGTTTGTGTCCAATCCCAGCCAGAATCCAGAAACATGTGTTAACATTCGGCATGTTTGGGGGCTGGTTGGAAGGGCCTGAGGCAAGACTCCCTGATGCCTGCTGGAGGCTAGTCAATAATCATTAGCCCTTCAAGTGGTGGATGCCCAACATAAACTGTATTTATTTATTTAAAAAAAAAATCTTTACTTTACGCCACAGGGAAAGGCATTTTAGAAAACGCAGTTTCCCTGCAGTTACTAGATTGTAATAAAGATACAGTTATGAGCGAGTGGGAAACTGACAGAGGGGGCGCTGTTCTCAACAGAAAGACAGGGTAATAAAGTGTATCAATTAGGCTGTGTACAGCAGTACCACTTAGAACCTTTGCAGTTATTTTTTATAGCCAACCTTCCAAAGTTCATCACTCAGAACCAAAAAATAATAATAATAATTAAATAAAAATCTCTTTGCAAAGGGGTATCACCAGTATGCAACAGTAATACATCAAGCTCTTGTATGTACTAAGCACTGCACTGTTTAAACCAGTAAATTAAATAGAATCTCTGACATCTTGGTACTTGCACTCTAACAACAATGGACACTGCAATTAATAAATGGATATATAGAAAACAGACATCTTAATTATTGGTTATATCTAAGTTAAATAAGATCTATTTTATATAGTACAACTTTATTTCAGTAATGGAAAATGAAGAATGCCTATTGCATATAGAGCTTATTAAAAAAGAAATGATGGGGAAGCCAAGATGGCTCAGTGGGTTAAGCGCTCACTTTGCATCCCTGGGACCAAGGATCAAATCACAGTCCTGGCCCATGTGGACCCATATGCTGAACTGGGGAGTGCCCCCAGTTCAGTTCTCACCAGGGCAAGACCCTGGCCTAGTTCCTGGCCTGTGTAGCTCCACGCCTACCTGTGGAATGGAACTATGTGGAAAAACTGATGATGTGTAACTATGGAGACTGTTCTGGGCCCTCCCCTTTCTCTGTGTCTCTGTATCTCTCTCTCTCTCTCTCTCTCTCTCTCTCTGTCAAAAACAATAAAAACAAATCTTAAAAAAAAAAAAGAAATGATGGTTTTTTAGAAATTCCTTTTAAAGTCAATGTCGCTCTCCAAATTCTAATGCCATAGCCTACACTACACCATCTAGAAGTCAGGGAAGCCCAACAAATAAGTTACAGATCACATAAACATTTATTCATTTTTTTTTTAATTGTTAAATTTATTGGGGTGACATTGGTTGGTAAAAATTACATAGGATTCAGGTGTACAATTCTACATTACACTGTCTATGCAATGCATTATGTGTTCACCACCCAGAGTCAGATCTCTTCCCATCAGTTATATTTGAGGCCTCTTCCCTACTTCCCCATATCCCCATTCTCCCACCCACCTTCCCCTCTACCCTCAGGTAAGTACAAAACTACTGACTTTGTCAATAAATTTTTGTTTCTTTGTTACTTCCAGTTTTATATTTCACCTATAAATGATGTCATAAGTTTCTTTTTTTTCCTGTCTGACTTATTTTGCTTAATAAAATGGTTTCAAGGTCCATCCATATGGTCACAAATGGCTGTATTTCATCTTCTCTTATCGCTGAATAGTATTTCATTGTGTAAATGTACCAAAATTTCTTCTCCAGTCCTCTCTCAAAGGACACTGTCTGTTTCCACGACTTGGCCACTGTGAACAGTCTTTGCAAATTAAGGTTTTCAAATTTTTTGGTTAGATGCCTAGAAGAGAGATTGCTGGGATGTTTGGCAATTCCACTCCTAACTTTTTTTTTTTATTGTTAAATTTATTGGGCTGACATCGGTTGGTAACAATTAGGTACCGGTAGTTTCCGGGTGTACAAGTCTACATTACATCACCTACGTACTGCATTATGTGTTCACCTCCCAGAATCAGCTCTCCTTCCATCACCATATATCTGGTTCCCACTCCCAATTTCCTCTCCCCTCTCTCTCCCCCCTTCCCCTTCCCCTCAAGTAATCACCAAACTATTGAGTGTGTCCATAAGTTTTTGTTTCTTTGTTACTTTCAGTTTTATATTCCACCTATAAGTGAGGTCATATGTTTCCTGATTCTTTCAGTCTGACTTATTTCAAGTAATACGATAGTTTCAAGGTCCATCCATGTTTTCACAAATGACTGTATTTCGTCTTTCCTTATCACTGAGTAGTATTCCATTGTGTAAATGTACCACAACTCCTTTATCCAGTCATCTATCGAAGGGCATTTTGGATGTTTCCACAAGTTGGCCACCATGAACGGTGCTACAATGAACATTGGGGTACAGATATCTTTGCAAATTAAGGTTTTTAGGTTTTTTGGGTAGAACCCAGTAGAGGGATTGCTAGGTCATATAGCAATTCCAGTCCTAGTTTTTTGAGGAATCTCCTTGCAGCCTTCTGTAGTGGTTGTACCAGTTTACATTCCCACTAGCAGTGTATGAGGGTTCCTTTCTCTCCACAGCCTCTCCAGCATTCATCTTTTAATTAAAGAAAAACTTTGTGATTCTCTACCTTGAACCTAACTTTTTGCAAGGCACACATCTCCTAAATAAAGACCATCTCTTCCAGCCAAGAAAGGCAATTAGCAATGTAGCTGTCAGAGTAAGTTTCCCGGAGAGTAACTAAATGTCAGCAATCTCAAATCTAAACTTCTTAAATTGTTGACTTTTATTTATATAGCTTATGTATAATATTGGCACCAATTGTAAACCGAAGAATTATAGTTATCATACATTTCTTATGATCTTTTAGGTCCTTACTTTAGATAACATTTCCACTGGAAGCTTTTCCTAAAAAGCATTCCCTATAGAACTGAGTTTCTTCTTGAACCTGGGTTGAGAAGAAGACAACTAGAGAGAAATAAGGTAAAAAAAAAAAAAAAAAAAAAATGAAATAGGAGATTCCGGGATGGATCAGTGGGTTAAGTGCTCACTTTGCAGCCCTGGGATCCGAGGATTGAGTGCTGGTCCCAGTCCTGGCCCTCATAGACCAATATGCTAAACTGGGGTGTGCTTCCCATGTGTGTGTGTGGGGAAAGGGGATAAGTTCAGTTCTCACTGGGGTGAACTTCCCATGCAAGGGGCCCCCACCCCAGTACAACCATGGAGACTGCTCTGGGCTCTCCTCCTTCTTTCTCTGTCTCTTTGTCTCTCTCTCTCTCTCTCTCTCTCTCTTTCTCTCTCTCACTATCTCTCTGTAAAAAAACAATTTAAAAAAATAAATCTTTTTAAAAAATGAAATAAGCAGATCCTCAGTAGGTAGGGGAGGCTACAAGTACTGAGGATGAGGGCAGAGAGCGTCAGGGCTACCATTGGGCTGAAGCCAGGAGAGAGCCAAGCACCATGCAAAATAAAGAAACTTGGAGAAGAGCCATGACACATCCAACCAGAGCCCATATGAGGCAGCAAGTCAAAAGGCAAAAAGATGAAAGAGAGCTGCAAATCACGACAGAAACAAAGGATAGCCGAAAGAAGGAATGGGGCCTAGAAGTGGGTAAATCACAAACAAACTCACTGAGAGTTTGTTGCAAAGCTCTCACTTTCTTCCAGTGGTGACACTAGGTTTTTAAGAATACTGAACTGGTAAAAATAATAAAGGTTATATCAGAAATAAAGGTAACATTAAAGTCTTGAGAAACACAAAACTTGGATTTGAATATTGTCTCTAATTTCCACTAATTATTACTTATGCTACTTTAGAAAAATTGCCTAACTTCTCTCAAGGACCTCAGTTTTCTTATCTAGAAAATAGTGATAATACCCCTTATTTCACTGTCTATGGCAGGATTAAATATAACAATGTATGTAATTTGCAAAACAGTCATTAGGACAAATAAGCACGCATTAAATGGTTAGCTGGTATTGCTAGTGTTATTCATTTGATACTAACAATATCACAGAAGAGCTTTTAGGTTTTACCGACAGCTGTGGCAAAGTGAGAAGAAAATAATTATTCTAAAGTCCACAGTCATCGCAAAGCTTTCATAGCTTAGAACTTCACTTACTGGCATTTTCTTTTCTCCCCCAAGTTACAGAAATATGTAATAATAGTAAAGGCCAATGAATGAAGACACGCATATGTAGAAAAGCATAGTAGAAGTCATCAGAGAGAGCAATGCATAGTTTATCAGGAAGAAGTGGAAACCTCCCCTGGACTCTAAGGTCATGATAATAAAATGCCAAACTATCCAGAGTGCAGCAGCCTACAATATTTGGAGGTTATTTCAATGCAATTGTCATTGTATCGAAATGACTGATGTCGCACTTCTATACCTAAACCTGATATATGAAGGAAAAATGATTGAGAAATAAATTAAAACTCTCTGTACTCTGTTTCAGTGAACTCTATTTCATCTCTGGGCAGTAATTCCACATCTCTTGATTGGCATCCCAGATTTGGTATTCCAGGTCTGCTTATTTTCTTTCCCCGTGTGTGTTTTATAAGGTACTATCATTACTAATGAATTAGAGTTACTCATCTTTCTTCCTATAGCAGAGAGTTTGGCATAAATTGCTGAATAAATTTTGATTGATTGAATGAATGGATGGATGAATGAATGAATGAATGAATGAATGAGGGAGTTAGTAGATAGCAGGATACATCCTACCAGTATTCGTTTTTATATCATTCTCTGTATGGAGTCTGACAGAAAAAAAATGTGTGAAAAATGCTAATTTGAATTGCATGGTGATTGAATTGCTGCTTGTTTTAGTTTCTGGCACTTCAATTTTTATTTGATTTCAAAGTTTTCCATAATGAGGTTCAACATTTTTACCACTACACTTGAGTTTCTCCTCCAAACATATTTGGGTCTATTATGGTATTTTCCTATTTTGGTGACAAACTCCATCTATATCAGGAAAGTATAATTAAAAATTCTCTCTTTCATAAGCAATCAGTGTTTCTAAGTTTGAATGAACAGCTCTTCTGCAATCTTAAAGAGGTGTCTTTTTTTTCTTTATCTTTTTTATTTTTAAAGATTTATTTTTATTGTTTTTGGCAGAGAGAGAGAGAGATACAGAATCAGAGACAGAGAGAAGCGGGAGGGCCCAGAACAGTCTCCATAGTTGCACATCATTGGTTTTTCCACATAGTTTTATTCCACCGGTGGGTGCGGGGCTGCACAGGGCAGGAACTGGGCCGGGGTCACCCTGGTGAGAACTGAACTGGGGGCACTCCCCAGCTCAGCACATGGCCCTAGGTCTGCACAGGCCAGGGCCAGGATTCAATCCTCGGTCCCCGGGGCTGCAAAGTGAGCACTTAACCCACTGAGCCATCCCGGCTTCCCCTCTTTATCTTTTTATAAACACACATACACACAATTCTACCTCAAGTGTGGAGCAAAAAGTTATAACCTTTAAATTGTCCTGGGCCAATTAGGACACTGATAATGTGGATGTATTTTATTAGTATACTCTCTCATAGAGATTTTTAAGAAAAAATAAAATTACAGCACATTTATAATTCAGCACTATTTTCTCAGATTAGAATTGCTTTCACCATATGTTAGAATGGGGTTGCTAACAAAATGGAGGAAAGCAATCTGGGCACTGACAGAAAATCTCTCTCATGGACACCACCTAGGAGCCCTATTGGGGACAAACCCGTTGAAAGGTACTCACACATGGGGGGAAAAAATCCTTTTCCAGAAATTAGGATGTGGAACAAAAGAAAAGTGTTTTTAATTTTTCTTTTTATGTTCTTGTTGTTTTTTGTTTGTTTTGGTTGTTTTGTTTTGTTTTGAGAGAACAAAAGAGAGACGGACGGGGGGAGCGGGTCCCAGAGCAGTCTCCATAGTTGCACATCATTAGTTGTGACATGGTTTCATTCCACACAGGTGGATGTGGGGCTGTGCAGGGCAAGAACTGAATTGGGAGCCTCCTACGTGGGAGGCAAGACCCTTTGCCGTTGTGCCATCATGGTGGCTACACGTTGTGCATTCATTCAGCATATGTGTTTGTACTGGCAGGGACCAGGATTCCATCCCTGGACCTTGTTGCAAGGCATGTGCTCAACCTGTTGAGCTCTCCCAGCACCCACAGAGAAAACTATTTTAAAAAAGATTTTGCAATCATGTCAAAACATAAAGCAATGGTTATCTTTAGAAGAAAAGGGGGTTCTCTTAGTTTGTAAAACAAAAGAAATCCAAATCACATTAGGGTAATTAGATTAAAATTTACTGGAGAGCAATAAAAATAGAGCCACCAAGTGAAAGCTAATTCTTTTTTTTATTTTATTTATTTATTTATTTTATTTTTATTTTTATAGAGAGTAATTCTTTTATCTTCAGTGCATATTTATTTTTATTTTATTTTATTTTTGACAGAAAGAGAGAGAGATACAGAGACAGAGACAGCTAGAGAACTGAACTGTGGGAACTCCCCAGCTCAGCATGTGGGTCCACCTGGGCCGGAGCCAGGATTCGATCCTCAGTCCCCGGGGCTTCAAAGTGAGCGCTTAACCCACTGAGCCATCCCGGTTTTCCCTGAAAGCTAATTCTTAAGTATTACCCAGAGGACCTTAAGAATGCAAAGGCAAGGGAAATAAAAACAAAAATAAATGAATGGGACTATGACAACCTAAAAAGCTTCTGCACAGCAAAAGAAACCATCAACAAAGCAAAGAATCAACTAAGCAAACAGGGGAGAAAATATATAAAGACAAAAAAGCAAACAATCCAATTTAAAAATGGACAGAGGACCTGAACAAACACTTCTCTCATGAACACATACAAATAGCCAACAAATACATGAAAAAATGCTCAACTTCACTAGATATTTTGCAAATCAAAACCACAATGAGATAACTTCTCACACTTGTTAGTATGGTTATAATCATCAACACACAGACTAACAAGTGTTGGAGAGGTTGTGAAGAAAAAGAAACCCTCATACACCGCTGGTAGAAATGTAAATTGGTATAATCACTATGGAAGACAGTATGGAGATGCCTCAAAAAATTAAGAATACAATTACCACATGACACAGCTTTTCTTCTTCTGGTTATCTACTCCCAGAATTTGTAAACCCTAGTTTGCAAAGATATATGGACCCTAATGTTCATCATAGTACGGTTCATGGTGGCCAAGTTATGGAAAGAGTCAATGTGTCCTTTGATAGATGACTGGATAAAGAAGTGTGGTACATTTACACAATGGAATACTACTTAGTGATAAGAAAAGATAAAATACAGCCATTTGTGACAGTACGGATAGACCCTGAGATCATCACATTAAGTGAAATAAGTCAGACAGAAAAAATCAAGAATCATATGACTTCACTTCTATGTGGGTATAAAACTGAAAGCAATAAAGAAACAAAAACTCATGGTCACAGTCAATAGTGGTTACCTGAGGGTTAGAGGGGTGGGGATTGGGGAGGAGATAGGAGGCATCAAATATATGGTGAGGAAAGAAGAACTGATTCTGGGTAGTAAGCATACAATGTAGGACACAGACCATGTAGCATAGAACTGTACACCTAGAACCTAAGTAATTTTTTACCAACCAATGTCACTCTAATAAATTTAATATAATTAAAAAAATGTGAATGTGGAGAAGCTGAAAGAAATAAACAATGAATGTCTTCAAAGTGATAGCATAGATGCCTCATGGACAATGATTAGAGGCTGGTGTGTTCAATCGATGAAGGCGTAGGAGGCTCCTTTTGGCATTTCTATATATCTCAGGGTAAAATAGAACAGGTCTCTACCTTGCCATTCCCTCAAGTTAGGTTCACATTTCCTGACCTTTCTTCAGGGAATCATTATTCCACAGTCTTTGTGTATTCTTGACTTGGATTCTTTTTCTTGCCTTCTCACTTCTTTTTGCCTTCTCAGTCATCCACCCAAGCAATTTTTATCACTATGATCCAGACCTTCTGTGTCAGATAGAGCCCCTGCTAAAAAAACTCCCCAGCTCAATTCATTACTCCTCTATTTTCTATGAAGAACTTCATTGCTGGGTAAAAGAGTTAAATAAATAACTGAGCAGAAAAGAACTGCTCATTGGAGTGTTTATCATGTAGCTGCTAAGACCCAATCTTTATTTTTTAGTTTTCTCATCTTAAATCATTTGTTTAAACACCCTTTGCATAGATAGTTTTCTACTGTCCTTTGTTGTGTGTCTGACCTCAAATTGAATAGCCAGATATCCAAAATACCCCCTCTTCTAACCATGTCTACAGAACCCAAATCAGGTAATTGTACAAATTAGGATAAACAAAGGTTAAGATAATAATACCTTTATTCTTATCTAAAGTTATCCAATCAATAATACAGAATCATTTATGTTACCTTGGTTGTGCTATTCTGTTGTTTTTTCATAACATCATAAAATAAATTTTCTTCCTGACCCTTAGTAGGCAAGCAGAATACCAATATTGCAACTCATGTTTGTAAACAACCTTAGTGTTTCCAAGAAGCTTCATATAAACTACTATCTCATTCAAGATTAGTTTTCAGTGGGTTACAGCAAAAATCTGCTCCAACCTGTCCTTCGGGTCATTTTTCTCTGTATTCTACTATAAAGTGGATGTTGGCAAGTATTTTCTGTAAAGGGTCAAATAAATAGTTTAGGCTTTGTGTGCATACAGTCTCTGTTGTAGAGTAAAAGTAGCCATAGACAATATGTGAACAAATGTTCATTACTGTGTTGGAACAAAGATTTATAAAAACAGACAGTAAAGGGCTAGATCTGCTCTCCAGTCTGTTGGTTACCAGCCCATGCTAGAAAAGGTGTATTACTAATCCCTAAACATATCTAGTGCTCTCTGGTCACTTTGTAAGTGACTATTGCTCAAACTATATGTCTCTTCGTATAAAACTAGAAAAAAAGAAAATATGCCTCCTCTAAGATAGTAAGTTAGACAAAGATCAATCTTTCAAGAGATAAATTAGAAAAAGATTTTAAGCTCCATCAGGGTCAGAGCCATATCTGGGTAATACCACTATGAGGCCCTTAACAGACACTTAGTTCATATTTCTGATTTTGATAAAGATGCAACAGTGTAACTATCAGAAATACCTCATGTCTATTGAATTTAGAACATAGAACATGAGCTCCTTATATATTTAAATAATCTTTCAACTTTAGGTTTACAGTGAGATAAAAAGGGAGCCGTAGCAATTCACAGCTCCCGAATACAATGTGCAAGAGGTCAATGCAATAATTTTTTTTTTTTTAATTTGCAACATCTGGACCTTCAATTTGTTTGGAGATTTCTTCTCCATGTGAAACCTGGTAAGAAGCAGAGCTCATCTCCAAAATAGACCAAGAGACCAGAACTATATTTTCAAGTCCCCTTGATGAACATCTTCCTGCATAGATCCAGTAGGATATGCATATATTTTGGTGAACTTTCCTACCTCCTATCATGCTGACACATGACTAAACTTTATCCAAGTTTAGATGCACCCACCTTGGACTTTAAATAAGGAGCCTAGTGACACAAGAAGGGAGGTCCTAGAGAATTACACGTGAGACCACAGCGACCATACCAAGGTGCAAGGGTGGTTGACAAGCCTGTGTAATCAGGTAGTAGCTTCACCAGACAGGACCTCTCCTGCAATTTTATTTGACTGGGTCTGCTACTTCATTTTTCTTGTTTTTGTCCATTATTGAACTTGGCTTTTCAACCTTCTTAGCTACTTTAAAAATTGCTCTATAATCTTTCAATACATTTCTTTTTCTATTTAAATCATCCAGAACAAATCTTTGTTGCTTGCAGATAAAGATGTTGATTGATACAGTCTTTTTCTTTACATTATGATCAATAGATATGATAGCTCTTAAAATTTTATTAACATGATAGATGAAATAATATCTCATTACTGTGGTAATTTTTAGTTACCAGACTTTTAGAGTAATGGAATACTTTTATTTTTTAATTGTTAGGCACATACATTTATTAAAACTGTACTTATCATCTTTATTTAATAAACTTTACCATACTTTTCACTGTCAGATTCTTAAAATTCTTTTTCTTACCTATGTTAGTATATTTTCATAATGTGAACAATGTTATATATAATGTTTTAATTCTGAAATTTATTTTTGATGCATTGTATGAAGAGACACTCCAATATGGTTTTGGTATTATGAAATAGTTAACTAATTATCTCAACAATATATGTTTTTTCCTTTCTCTACTTCTTTGTAAAGCTGAGCAAGTTTGTTTGTTTGTTTGTTTTAAAAAATCCCAGGCTTCAAATTTTTTATTAGAATACTTATTTACCATACAATTCTAAAATTCTGTAACTATGATATTTATCTATATTTGGTGTAATCATTTTACACAATGCATAACTGTTGGGAAGAGAAAAATGATTGTGAGACTTAATTTGCTAGAGTACTAAGAGTTTTCATTTTGGAACTGACTGCATCTTATTTATTATTTCACTGGATAAGGTACAAAGTCTTGATGACAAAAAGTTTAGTATGGTAGAACTTGGTCTGTGAATTAATCTGAAAACACAGGACAACAATGAATGCCTGAAATGCGCACTAAGTGCATGATGATGAAAATCTTCCAGACCACTAAGTTCCTGGTCTGAAGGCTGAAGAGAGAGACATCCAAAGTTTCTCATATAAAATAAGTGGAAAAATTTACTTATGAATTAGTGAAATTTTAGGTATTAACAAATAATAACTATAAAATTATCAAAGAATTTTTCAATGAAGTACAAAATTAATATACACAGGCTTGCAAGGATAGCTAAGCAGTTGAGTGATTGCCTGGCAGTCTTGAGGTTCTGGCCCTGGCCCTAGCCTGTGCAAACCCAAGTGCTAAACTGTGGCACAACTGGTCACCACAGGATGGTATGATGATGAAGGTTCTCACCTTCCATATGCGCCCCACATCCACCTGTGTGGAATGAAACCATGTCACAACTAATGATATATGACTGTGGAGACTGCTCTGAACTCTCCCCCCCTTCTCTCTATCTCTCACCTTCTGTCAAAATAATTTTTTTTTAATTGAATAAACTCAACCTGCTGGTTAAGAGAGTATGGGGTCAAATCTGAATAATGTAAAAAAAAAACAAAACAACAACGACAACCAATATTAGTTCAGTTAAAATTCTGGAAATATTCAACTTAGAGAGGACTGAGCCTCAGAGTAAGAGCAGACATAAGGTGATAGTTATGCCAATAGACTACAGCAGACACTGCCAGCAAGTTAGAAGTAGTTCAGCTAACTTTTCACACTGTTAATTAATTTTATTATATTGGGTCTTCAGAATTCTTGTTATCAAAAGTCTTGGATGTGAAGAAGCAACTCAGTAAGCTTTGATCCAACTATTTATGACCAATTAATGTGACTGGTTTGAAACTGAAATCCTGAAGGCCAATGACTCACTTTCCTATTTGTTGAAATGTTAAACAAAAGGTACAAGAATGTGAATTCTAATGAACATCGAAAATTTCCTTTTTACATATTGTGCTCTTTAATATAGTAGCATAGATTTGGGGTGTATTTCTCAGTTTAAGACCATGTTATATGGGAAAACACTTCCTTTCTATTTTTATTTCAAAATGGGTTAGAATAGGAGTTGAAGAGATATACTGATTGTGATTTATTTTTGGAAGATTTTATTCTTAACCTAAGATAACTCCAATGGTGATAACAGTGATTTATGCAAAAGAAAACCAGAATTTATTTACTAAGCAGAAGGCAACAGCATTCTAAACAGAAGAATACATTAATGCAAAGAATTACCCCTTAAATTCTGTGAAGATAACTGCTTTTCTGATCATGGTGAGGAAAAATAAAAAATCTGTATAGAATTATAGTTCTTGAATATTCATGGAAAAGTAGTGTTTTTGTAATATTCCAATCCTAAAAAATAAGCTTACTACAAGATAAATATTTTTTTTTAATTTATTTATTTTTATTTATTTTTTTATTGTTTTTGACAGAGAGAGAGAGAGA
>PVKE010042663.1:0-13660 GCA_004027555.1 Craseonycteris thonglongyai
GGGATCGAGTTGGAAAATTCGTTTAGCGGCATATCCAGATGATTTTCGGGATTGAGTTGGAAAATTCGTTTAGCGGCATATCGAGACTTTTTTGGGATATACTCGGCATATAAGACGACCCCCGATTTTCGGTTGACTATTTTTCGTTTCAAAAGTCATCTTATACGCCGGAAAATACGGTAATTCTTATTTGCAATTAAAAATGCTATTGTAGGTAGAGTGAGAAACTTTGAACTTTAAGCTTTCAGTCACTTCTTTCGTAACCTTTCACTGAAGTTGGTACTACCTAAAGCATTGATTGGAGAGCCCTTTTGACTTGCTCATTAAGATAAGTTATATCAGATCACCTTTTCATCAATGAATTTGTGAATTGTTGAGTCTCGTATTATTTTTCATCCAAAAACACTTCAGCATAGCTTCTACTTAATCTAATCCCATGTATTTTCTTTGGAGGACTTAAATGTGAATAATTTGTTTTATTCTAGGTTTTGGGCGGAAGGATGTAGTTGAATATTTGCTTCAGAATGGTGCAAATGTCCAAGCACGTGACGATGGAGGGCTTATTCCTCTTCATAACGCGTGCTCTTTTGGTCACGCTGAAGTAGTTAATCTCCTTTTGCTACATGGTGCAGACCCAAATGCTCGTGATAATTGGAATTATACTCCTCTCCATGAAGCTGCAATTAAAGGAAAGATTGATGTTTGTATCGGTAAGACTGTTAATCTCCATAATTTTCCTGAAATAGTTCGTTACTATTCTGAATCTGAATTGACTTTATTTGTCAATATGATCATGTTTCGCCAGGCTGAATTTAAATACTTAAGAACACTTTGTGATTTAATCTAACCACTATTTTACTGAGTGTCTTTTTGTATATGGTACTAGGCTTAAGTTCTTTAGAGAATAGAGCACAAGATTTCTATTTTCTAGAAATTTGTATTCTCTTGGGAGATAGGACACACAAAGAACCAGATAAAGGCATGGTAGAAGCGAACAGTAGTGTTAGAGGATAATGAGTGCAGTAAATTGGCCTGGAGTTAGGTCACTCATTCCAGGAGTCTTCAAGAAGTAATGGGAGAAAGGTTGAAAAATTAGGCAGGGACTTTAAATTTCCAGGTTAAGGAGCTTGATATTGTTATAATGTATAAGTTGTGTGGCAATCATTGAAGACTTTTGAGGAGGACAGTGTGATGAAAATAGTACAATAGACTTATTTAACCAATACTCAAGCAACCAGCAGAGAGTTGCTTGAGTGCCAGTTAACAGAGAGTCTTAATTACATTTATCTGGCATCTACCAATCCCCATGGTGCCAGTTAACTGAGAGTCTACTGTATGTCTTAGAAAGAGTGATCTGGTAGGGGACTGGTGGAATGGATGGCATCAGGGAGATAAGCTAGGACACTAGAATAACCCAGATGAGAAATGATGAGGGTTGTTTTATGAAAACAGAACTGGCAGGATAAGAAGCATTTGAGGGAAAAATTATCAGTCACTTAGTACGTATACTTGAACATGCAAGATAGGATTTGCCTGACAGATTGATCATTGACAGAGAATTTATATATGAGAAGACTGCTTATTTGAGGGTTCTCATTAACCTGGTATTGATTTTCCTGAGCCTACCATAGGAATTTTGGACTCTGCTACCTTAGTTCTATTTCCTGATGCAAAAGAGACAGTTGAAATTTTTGAGGTGTGTAGAAAGCCAGTACTATGCGCTAGGAAAAATCCGGGGCCTGTGTGTTCTCCTCTTCCCCTGAAAACTCAAATTACTATTTATACCAAAGTCACTAGCTCAGTTTTAACTATGTAATTTATAGATACTAAGTAGGTTATCTAGTAACCTGTGTTCCTACTGCCTTATGTTCAGAATCCTTTTCTGGTTCCTAAGTCTCAGACATATAAATAGCTTTTATAATATAAGGTTTCCCAGGTGTAGTTACAGATCTGCATTGTCCAGCATGGTAGGCTGAAGACTTGCAGTATTCTAGTCCAAATTGAGATGTAATATATTGGGAAAATAAACCCGATTTCAGAGACTTAATATGAAAAAAAGAAATGCAAAATACTCACGGTATTGATTACAGTATAAATATAAATAGTGAAATGGCAATGTTTTGTGTACATTAGGTTAAATAAAATGTGTTAAAATTAATATACCCTATTTTGTTATTTTAATGTAGCTACTAGAAATTTTAAATTACATATGTAGGTCACATTAATGCCTTAGAGTTTACTTCTGTTGGACAGTACTGTTACAAATAGTAGAATAGAATGAGTATTAACCCTATCAAAAAATGGGAGCTAGGCTTTTCTTTCTGCATATATTTGCCTGTCTTTCCCCAGTTACATATTTATAGAATATGCTGTAATATCTTCACATAACAAATAACAGTACAGAGCATAGCACAGGTCTTTTCTTTTTATGTGTTTTGGGTTATAATGTAGCAGTTTTGATTTGGTGTTTGTTACCCTAGAAGGAATATTTTTCTTTTTTCTTTATTTTTTTCTTTTTCTTTTTTTTTTAAAGAATTTACCTGTTTGGTGTTTTTTTTTTTATAATTCCACAGATTTCTATTCCTGGGCTATTTGTAGCTTTAGAAATTTCATTTCTGTAATGATAGAAAATCTTTCTAATCTAGGCGGTATTCATTTGGAATGAGAAAACAAGCTTTCAAGCAAACTTGCCTTTTATTTTCTTATACACTCTTGTTTGTCCTTGGTCATTTGTCTAGGAAAGGAAAATCTGACTTTAAGCTGAAGGCACATTTATTTAGTGTATATAATACATTGAATAATAGACTGTGTTTTATATTTTTATCTTTACAATATAATATTTACCATAGTATCAAAATATAAAAGGATAACCTTGAGACTTCTGAACCAGAATTTTGCCTAGATTCAAAATGTCATGATTACCATCTTAAGAAAGGTAGTGTTTCTATTTTGCAGTGCTCTTACAGCATGGAGCTGAGCCGACCATCCGTAATACAGATGGAAGAACAGCATTGGATTTAGCAGAGCCGTCTGCCAAAGCAGTGCTGACTGGTAAGTCTGTACTCTCTGGGTATTCCAGAAAGAATATAAAGAATGAGCTTGCTAGGTAGACAGTCAGGTCCTGCAATTAGTGTCCTTAGCTAGGTTTTTTTTGTAGTATCAGTTCAGTTGCTGTTTTTTCCTACCTCTGGATAGCTGGCATTTGATTCTTGTCTAAGAAAGGTAAAATTATTTTACCTTTTTTTCTTTTTTAATTGACATTCCTTCTTCCCTATTCCATGCTATTCTCTGCTTTTATCTTAAAAAAACAAAAAACATGGGATTCAAAAGAAGCCTTACACTCGCAGTCAGTACACAGTTCATATTGTGGGCAGCACTTTGGATTTCATTTCAGCAAATCAATGAACACTATCCATTATGTTAATTTATGTTAATTTAAATTTTTATTATAAATATAAAAGCTATAGGCATAAAAAGTTTATATTTAATTCTGTTTTTATTTGTATATACAGATATCCCTCTAAAACTGAGGGAAATTAGTTCTAGGACCCTCCCTCCCCACCCCCCAATGGATATAAAAATCTGCAGATGTTCAAGTTTCTTATATAAAATGGCTATAGAACAATATATACAGTTGGCCCCTCTACATCCACAGCCATGAATTGAAAATACTATTTCAATCTGAAGTTGGTTGAATTCATGGATGCTAAACCTGTACATATGGAGGACTGACTGTATTTAAAATAGCATTATAATAAAAATAGTTTTGTTTTGTTTTTTTTATTTTTTTTAAGATTTATTTATTGTTTTAGAGAGAGAGAGAGATACAGAGTCAGAGACAGAGAGAAGGGGTAGGACCCAAAACAGTCTCCATAGTTGCACATCATTGGTTTTTTCACATAGTTTCATTCCACAGGTGGGCACAGGGCTGCACAGGGCAGGAACTGGGCTGGGATCTCGCCCCAGTGAGAACTGAACTGGGGGCACTCCCCAGTTCAGCATATGGGTCCACACGGGCCGGGGCCAGGTTTCGATCCTCGGTCCCTGGGGCTGCAAAGTGAGCGCCTAACCCACTGAGCCATCCTGGCTTCCCCATAATAAAAATAGTTTTAATGGTGAAAAATCTTAAGGATTTACAAGAATGTTAATGATTATGTTCAATTGATGATGCTATAGATTCTATTTTGTCATTTCTCAATATTGCTATATGAGGGCTGTCCAGAAAAAAATCCAGCCACAAATGCCTCTATTTTTCACATTACATGGCTGAATACTTTCCGGACAGCCCTCATATTGGTTGGATTTTGTTTTGTTTGTCTTTTGAATCAAGTTATGGATGCATTTTGTGTGTGAAGCAAATAGGATATTAGTTTTAGAGAATTTTAAGAAGTGAAGAGGAAAGGCTTGCCCATAACCTATCACCTAAGACAAACAGTTAAAATTTTGGTGTATTTCCTTCTTGGCTCTCCTTTTTCTGTACAATTGTTTTCTTATAATTGTGGTCACACTTCATTATATTAATATTGACTCTTTTTCCACTTCCATGTTCTTCATATAAATATTTTTAAACTGCTCAATATTCTATTAACCATTTTCTATTCATTGGAAATTTATTTCCAAATGTATTGACTTTAACTGTAATTCAGTGAACATCTTTATACATTAAACTGTCATTACTTTTGTAATTAAATTTTTTTAATTTCTGCTTTTTTTCCTTAATTCACAGGTGAATATAAGAAAGATGAGCTCTTGGAAAGTGCCAGGTTTGTTAAAATATTTACCATGAATACTTCAGTATCTAAATATATTTTTACAATAAACCTTAAAAGAATGAATTTTTAAAAATATTTACATAAATGTCATATAGTATCTGACAAAGAATAGAAATTGCTAATATGTGTTTTTGTGTGTTAGGAGTGGCAATGAGGAAAAATTGATGGCTCTGCTCACACCATTAAATGTCAACTGCCATGCAAGTGATGGTAGAAAGGTAAGGCCTTTTGCAACTAAATTTATGTTCATCTCCTGGTAACATGAAAGTGCATTTATCTTACTATAAATTCTTTTGGATTAATTCTGAAACTTGGTAAAACTTTATTGATAATAAACAATTAGTTGCTTGCTTCCTATTTGCTATAATGAACTTAAAAACTTTTGTACTGTGCCTTTAGTATATATATATATATATTAGATTTTATAAAACCAAATTGATAAGTATTTAGACAATGAAGTTATAAAATTTTATTATGGGTTCCTGGCTTTATATTTGGATTTTTTGCTTTTCACCCTTTTTTAGCCACTATTTCAATTTCATTTGTTTTTCTGATTAATATTTCAGTCAACTCCATTGCATTTGGCAGCAGGATACAATAGAGTAAAGATTGTACAGCTGTTATTGCAACATGGAGCAGATGTTCATGCAAAAGATAAAGGGTAAATATTTGAACAAAAATGAGGATTTCTTAAATGGAGCTGTCCTTATAAAAGTTTCTGTAACCTTATAAAAATCATATTTTTTACTAAAGGGCATAAACATTTATCAAGCTTTTACAATGTGCAGATTGCTCTGAGGACATAGGGAATTATATAACCTTAAGGCAGCCAACTATTGGGTCTTGAGCTAAACTTTAGGGAGTCATGAAAATATTCCTAACAATATAGTTCTCTGCTAAGTGTGAGGTGATATTACCATAGGAGTTCCCAGGGGACTCTCAGTGATGGCTGTAATGATAGGGAAATTTTTCAGGAGGGAGTGGTACTTGACCTGGACTCAGTTCAAAAAAGCAGAGAGTTTAGGAAACATTGCTACACTCTGTGCAAGAGAATTGGTGTGAGAAGAGGTATTAAAGCAGGTATTACAACATATTTAAGAAACAGTGAGTAGACCAGCTTGACTGAAGCAAATGATTCACATAAGGAGAAAATGAAGGTCAGGGTTGAATGTCTGGATGTGATGAGAAAGGAATAAAAATATAACTATAATACATTTCAAATTTTGAAGCTGAATGAGTGGTACACAAACTAAAATCCAAGAGGGAAAATTATTTTAGGGGAAAACATTGAGTTTACTTTGAGAACTCTTGGTTTTATGAGATGATGATGGGGACTCTGGTGAAGGTTGCTCATAGATAGTTGGAAATGAAATTAGTGTTCAGATAAGTAAGAGAATATAAAACCAAAATTGTAAGGAAAGTCATGAGCCTTTAAAGAGAGGACAGGTGGAACTAAAGACTAAGCCATCACTCACCAAAGGTCGTCATGATGGTGTCTGTGGTATTAATAATTATGAGTGATCCCCCAGCAGCTTAAACATGTAAGTCAAGATTTTAAGGTTCTGCTGTATCTTCCTATAAAGTTCTGTTGCCACCCTGGAGGAATTGGGTATTAGTTTTATTAAGGAATATAGCAATTTACCTTACAGAATCTCAAAAAAAAAAAATTTGAGTTTGGAAAAGATGTATAGAAATAAGCAATGAGGAAGAATAATCTCATCTACACCCTGGGAATAGTATATGTAGAGCTAGCAGTTCAGGGAACTGTAACTGCTTTGAAGGGTAAAGCTAGAGAGAGACAGATCATTGTATGCCAGGCTAAGCAGTTGGAAACATGTTTTGAAAGCAAGGAAGAACCAGTGAAAGATGTTAAAACAAGGAGTACCACATCAGATTACCTTTTGGAAAAATAGCTTAGAGGACAAATTGAAATAGGTGTTATTTCAGTAGTACAGGGAGAAAGTAGTAAGGACCCAAACCAAGACAGTGGCAGTAACAGTGGTGGGGGGAAAGGTACGTTTGAAAGAGACTTGAGAGTTAGAATTGTTAGGACTTAGGATTCAAAAGGATGTTATTAAATTTTATACATTTTTATTAGAAGGTCAAATAAGCCATTTGCTATTTACATCTAGCTACAAACTTAAATTAAGTAAACTAAGCCAAGGGAATCTGTAATAACAGGCTTTTTCCCTCCTCATATTGTAGTGATCTGGTACCCTTACACAATGCCTGTTCTTACGGTCATTATGAAGTGACTGAACTTCTAGTCAAGGTTAGTTCTCTTGTACTTTTAAAATAATTATATAACTTACTTTAAATACATATTATATCTGTTTATTTTAAATTTTTACTTATGGTTAAGATTCAGTGTTATTTATAGTAGTTTCAGATACCTAGTGTAGTAAATATTTATGTAATTTATGAAGAGTTTCTCTCGATAAGTCTGATACTCACCTGGCACTACTTACAAGTATATCTGTTTTCTATGTGTTTCTAATGCTTAGTGGACATAGTCTTTATAATTATTATAAAATGTAGATGATTGATAGGTCAGCATCTGACTGCTTGAGATTTTTGAGATTCCATAAGATTTTTAAGTAGTACTACCATTACAAATAGCAAATAAGTGATTCTATAATTTGTGGCTAAAAGAGAAGTTTCAAAATCTTGAAAATATCAGAAAGCACTGTTTAGTGAATTATATATTATGAAAACCACCAGTTACATTTGCCAGACTTGTGCAATTGTACTTTGAGTTGATGCAGATTAAGCTTTACTTCTTCCAGTTTCTTGGGTGGCTAATATTTAACAAGCACAATGATGTTACCCACACCTATTTTCTTTTGTCTCCCAATCTCTTATGTATATATTTGACCACACTCTTTAGATTTCTTTCATTCTGCACCCACTATGCTTCTTTAATATTTTTCCTCATTCAATCAGCAGCTGTTGTGGGAAGAGAAATAGGACTTTTTTTTCATTGCCTCTGTGCTTCCTTTGAACCATATGCTACCACAGAATACATTTTCTCACATAAACAACTTTATTATAATGATTAGATACTCTTGAGGAGCCCATAAGCCTTTTTCAATGTAGCTACAGTGTTATGTATTTATAACAGTAATGCTTTTGCTTATTGCAAAACTGAATCTAGAATTCAACAGAATACTTGTAATGTTATTGTGGATGAGAATGAAAACATCAGGCCAACTGCAATGGAATTTTTACAGACAACGAAATGGTGTTTTCCTAAGACCTAGTGTTTTACTAAATGATTGGAAGGCTGCTTGAGGTCCTACAGATATAGGCAACTAGCAAAGGTGAGGATGCAAACAGTTGCCAGAGTAGTCAAGTTCAGAAGAGTCAGAATAAAGCAAGTAGATACAAATAGAGAGTATAGGCAGAGGTCCTAGTGTTTCTGAGTGAGTCAGAAACACTTGCTAAGTAGTTTGCCCAATAGAAACTGGCATGTAAGGGATACCAGGGTGATTCAACAGGTTGAACACTTGCCTCACAACAGTGAGGTCCAGGGATCAAATCTCAGCCCTGGCCCATGCAAACCCATATGCTGAATTGTGGCACAAGTGGTAACTGCTGGGATGGTGTGGTAAAGGTTCCCACCTTCCATGTGGAGGCCCCCAGTTTGGTTCCAGCCCCACAAAGCCCCATATTTACCTGTATGGAATGAAACCATGTCACAACTAATATTGTACCACTATGGAGACTGCTCTGTGCCTTGCCCACTTTCTGTCTGTCTGTCTCTCTCTCTCTCTCTCTCTCTTTCTCTCTCTCTCTTTCTTACCTTCTCTCAAATAATAAATCTTAAAAAAACGAAAAGAAAAGAAATGAAGCTGGCATTTAACAGCCATTGCAATGACTGCTTTTCATGACCAGAATACTGATAGATTGTGATGTGACTGCTTCAAAATCTGACATTTTACACCAGTAGAAGTATAGTATCAGAAGCAAATGTAGGGTAAGCCAGGATGGCTCAGCAGATTTAAGTGCTCGCTTTGCAGCCCCGGGATCCGAGAATTGAGTCCCAGCCCTGGCCCTTGCAGACCCATATGCTGAACTAGGGTGTGTTACCATGTGGAAAGCCCCCAGTTTGGTTCTCACTATGGCGAGCTTTCTATGTGTGGGAGGCTCCCAGTTCATGGGGGTGTACCTCCCATGTGGAAGGCCCCTGGCCTGGCTCCTGCCCACCTGTGGAATGAAATCATGTCAAAAACTGATGATGTAGGGAAGCCATGGCTCAGCAAGTTTATTGTTCACTTTGTAGCCCTGGGGACCGAGAATCAAATCCCAGGCCTGGCCCATTTAGACCCATATGCTGAACTGGGGTGTGTTTCCTATGTGGAGGCCCCCAGTTTAGTTCTCAGCCCCAAGTTTGGCCCCTGGCTCAAGGGAGCTTATCTCCCATGCAGGAGGCCCCCAGCCCAGTTTCCACCCTGTGTGGCCCCCGCCCACCTGTGTAGAACAAAACCATGTTGAAAATAGAAAACATACAACTGTGGAGACTGCTCTTGGCTTTTCCCCTTCTCTCTGTCTCTCTCTGTCTCTGTCAAAAAACAATAAAATAAATCTTAAAAAACATTTAAAAAAAAGAAAACTGATGACATACAACTATGGAGACTGCTCTGGGCTCTCCCCCTTCTCTCTGTCTCTCTCTATCTTTGTCTCTGTCAAAAACAGTAAAATAAATCTTAAAAAAAGAAGAAGCAAATGTAGTAGATGCATTGTTACTTTCATAATCAAACCAATACATTGAGAATCTTTCATTATTCTAGGCTCTCAGAATTCTTTTAAATGAATTTTTCAAAGTGAAGTATATTTAATAGAGGCCATTAGGGTGATAGGAAATCTAGAAACCATCTGATAAAAAGGATGAGACAAGGAGCTGAAGGTGTTTAAAGATTTATTTGTATTGTTTTTTGACAGAGAGACAGACAGAGAGAGACAGAGAGAAGGGGGAGGGCCCAGAGCAGTCTCCATAGTTGACAGCATTAGTTTTCCATATAGTTTCACTCCACAGGTGGGCGAGGAGCTGTGCAGGGCAGGAACTGGGCCGGGAGTCTTCCACATAGGCCCTGACAAGAACTGAACTGGGGGCACACCCCAGTTCAGCATATGGGTCCACCTGGGCCGGAGCCAGGATTCGATCCTTGGTCTCCAGGGCTGCAAAGCGAGTGCTTAGCCCACTGAGCCATCCCAGCTTCCCTGGAGCTGAAGGTGTTTAGACTAAAAATTATAAGAGTTGCCTTCAAATATTGCAAAGAAGAATATTGACCTTTTGGGCTCCAAAGAAGACCAGTTGGTCAAAATGTAACTTAATGTAGAAGAGAACTTCTAACAACAGAAAATATCTAGTAAATATAAAAGTTATGTTAGTTAAGAATTAATTTCTCATCATTGCAAGTACTAAAAGAGTAAGTAGCTGGCTCACCTTCTGCAGGAATACAATGGGAGGGATTTTGTGTTTGATGAGAGGCTGAACTAGAATGACTTCTGTGGTCCATCCAACTCTAATACTTGGAAATGGCAAAATTAGAAAAACTGACAATAACCAAGTATTAGCAAGGCAGTGGAGTACTGGAACTCAAAACATTGCTGGTGGCAATGCAAAAATAATACAGCCACTTTAGAAAAAACTGTTTAGCAGTTTCTAACAAAACTAAACATGTCTACCATATGACCCAGCGATTCCACTCCTAGGGATATATGAAAGAGAAGCAAAGCATGTGTCAACAAAAAGACTTGTATATAAATGCTCATAACAGCTTATTCGTAACAATTAAAAACTAGAAGTAGTCTAAATGCCTATCAACAGGATGGTGGGTATGTAAATTATATTTCTTATACAATGGAATTTTACTCAGCAATAAAAACCAATTATTAATACAACATGAATGAATCTCAAAAATATTGTGTGTGAAAGAAGGTAGACACAAAAGTACATACTGTGTTATTCCATTTTTATGAAATTTAAGAACAGGTCAAAGTAATGTATGGTGCTAACATCACAATGGGGGCAGGAATTGTCTGTAAAGGAGCATGAGGGCATATTCTGGGGGTAGTAATGAAAGTGCCCTATATCTTGAGTTGGGTGATGGTATCACGAATATGTACATTTGTCAAAACTTCTCAAACTATAGTATTCCTCCCCACCCCTAATCCATGGGTTTTCTTTCTGTAGTTACCCCCATAGTCAGCCATGGTCCAAAAATATTAAATGTAAAAATCTAGAAATAAACAGTTTATAAGTTTTAAATTGCATGTCATTTTAAGTAGTGTAATGAAATCTTCCACTGTCCCACCTGGAACATAACTTATTCCTTTATCCAGCTTATACATTCTGTATATGCTACCTGCTTATTAGTCCTTTAGTAGCTATCTCTGTTATCTGACTGTTGTGGTATCGCACTATTAGTATTCAAGTAACCATTATTTTAATTGATAATGACCCCAAAGAGCAAGAGTAGTTATGCTGGCAGTTTGGATATAACAAAGAGAAGCTGTGAAGTGCTTCCTTTTAAGTGAAAAGGTGAGTATAGTACAGTAAGATATTTTGAGAGAGAGAAAGAGATAACATTTATGTAACTTTTATTATAGTGTGTTGTTACAATGGTTGTATTTTGTTAGTAGTTGTTGTTGTTAACCCCTTACTATACCTAATTTATAAACTTTATCATAGTATGTCTGTATAGGAAAAAACTATTTATAGGATTTGGTACTATCGGTGGTTTTAGGCATCCACTGGGGTAATTGGAACATATCCCAGTAAATAAGGGTGACTATCGTATATACTTCAGAACATTTTATTATATGTAAACTATACCTCAAAAAAGGAAAACTTAGTTATTGGAAAAAATACATGTTACATCTAAAGCAGTGATGTCCAACCTTTTGGTTTCCCTGGGCCACATTGGAAGAATTATCTTGAGTCACACATAAAATACACTAACAATAGCCAATGAGCTAAAAAACAAAAAATGTCATAATATTTTAAGGAAGTTTACAAATTTGTGTTGGGACTCATCCAAAGCCATCCTGGGCCTCAGGTTGGAAAACTTGATCTAAAGCTTCATTCTTAACTGTTTTTAAAACTAAAAGAGTTAAATAGGACTTTGTGGGTAGACCTAGCACCAGCTACTGTTTCTTCTATGGTGGAAAAATATATTCTTTTTCTGAAATAATTGGTTTTAAAAGTGAACTTTGGGAACATAACCTGTTTAAGCTTGCATGATGTTAAATCACAGAGTACTAATCATTGTAAATAAGCACTGAATATATGCTTTACTGTCCCAGCATGGTGCCTGTGTAAATGCAATGGACTTGTGGCAATTCACTCCTCTTCATGAGGCAGCATCTAAGAACAGAATTGAAGTGTGTTCTCTTCTCCTAAGTTACGGTGCAGATCCAACACTGCTGAATTGTCACAATAAAAGTGCTATAGACTTGGCTCCCACACCACAGTTAAAAGAAAGATTAGCATGTGAGTATAAAATGATGAATGTTTAGGATATTATGATATCAATAAACACATTTTTTTTTCTTGTTTTTAGAAATTTTCAACTGAAAATATTTTTCTTAGCCATGGGTTTATGTTGTTGCTCAGAGTAGCATATTTAATCATTTTGAAGTTTCTGCTCATTCTCTTTAGGTGATATGAATGGAAAATATATTGGTATTTATTTTTTCAAGTCAAGTAAAATGTTCTTTATATGTATTAGTCTTATTGTGGTTTGCTTTTGGGGGGAAAAAAAGAATTTGGGTTTTGTTTCTATCTTTGATGTGACTTTCTAATTAATCTGCCATGAAGTAATTATTTGTAGGATTACCATTTTATGAACATAGTCCCCAGATTTACCATTTAGTATTCTTTGGTATCTGAGCAGTTCTGTGGTTTTCTGTCTATAGCGAAGTAGTTGTAGTAGAAAATTGTCAACCTAGTTCGGATATAGTATTGCTCTGCATAATAGGAAACTTGTGTTATTCTGTAATTATAAAGGGTATAATGGGTGGTTTCACAAATCTGATGAATAAAATAGGAATCTTGAGAAAATACCTTCTTTTGTTTGTTCATCAGTAGGTGCCTCTTGGAAATAATGAAGTTGTCTAATCCCCAGTTCTCTGATGTATGATCAAAGCCATCTTTTATTTCTATAATGTTAGTACAGGGACTGTGATCACTTTTTGTTTTATATCTTTACTGAGAAAAGTTCTATGTTTTGGAAAATTCTCAGAACTCTCTGGTCTGGGAATATACTGAGCTATTCTAGATAACCTCCTGACCAAAATAGACCTTGAGTTGGCCATAGGCTAAATATGTGTATACAGTTGGGGATGGATTGGGTCTTAACTGAGGGAAACTGAAATAGCACTGTCTCCCTTTTCAGGAGTTATATTTGGAGAAAGTGTCTTTTCTAAGTTAAGTCCAATCAAGTTGATAATTTCGTGAGGATTTAAATGCTTTTTCTTTAGATGAATTTAAAGGCCACTCTTTGCTGCAAGCTGCACGGGAAGCTGATGTTACACGAATCAAAAAACATCTCTCTCTGGAAATGGTGAATTTCAAGCATCCTCAGACACATGAGACAGCATTGGTAATGTTTCAGATTTAAGTTTTTTAAATACAATAACCAAAAACATGTTAAACTGGGAAAGCCGGGATGGCTCAGTGGGTTAGGCGCTCACTTTGCAGCGCCGGGGACCGAGGATTGAATCCCGGCCCCGGCCCGTGCTGAACCATATGCTGAACTGGGAGCTCCCCTAGTTCAGTTCTCTCTCTGTCTCTGTATCTCTCTCTCTCTCCTCTGTCAAAATAAATAAATAAATAAAAATATATTTAAAAAAAAGAAGAAGGCATTGGCACTAAACTTATAAAA
>PVKE010042664.1:0-13655 GCA_004027555.1 Craseonycteris thonglongyai
CCGTGCGGAACCATATGCTGAACTGGGAGCTCCCCCAGTTCAGCTCTCTCTCTGCCTCTCTCTCTGCCTCTGTCTCTGTATCTCTCTCTCTCTGTCAAAAATTAATAAAATAAATAAACTTTAAAAAAAAATAAAAAAAAAAATAAAAAAAAAATAAAATAAAATCACGTTAGTGAAATGAGTCATACTTATTTAGGTACTTTATCTTGTTACCAGAAACAAGATACTTTTCAAATATCTTCTTTTGTGTGTGTGTGTGTGTGTGTGTGTGTTTTCAAGGTAATAGAAACTAATGATATATTCAAGATATTAAAATCACATAAATTAAAAATAAGCACTTTGGATTCTCTTGCACAGAAATAATCACCATTAATATTAAACATTAGTTCAGAAGCAGATTTTTATACACATACAACTAGTTGGTTACAGAGATAATACATAGCCATATATTAATATTTATATTTAAAAATGGATTGTCATATATGCTTTTGAATAAAAGGTCTTTTTTAAAGAAAAAATATAATAAGTGAAATTTTAATAATTTTTTGTTGCCTTAGAAATCTTTACATATAGACTATTTACAAAACTATCTAACATTAAATATGACATAAAATTAAGAAATTACAAACATATTTTATCAACTTATTTTAATTCTAGGCATCACTGATTAACTCATTGCTTGAAAGGAAGAGTAATTTGTACTTTCTCTTCTATCTTCCTTTGCTATACTTCCTGATTAATTCAGTTAAGTTTTTATATGGTCAAGCTTCTAATACTTACAATCTGTTGTATAACCATAATTCATACAATTGTTTAGTTGAAGCATTATATTTAAATAAATTTAGTGGTTGCCACCATATATTTACCATTGTATCTTCATTCTGTATGCTTGTTCTGATATCCCTCTTAAACATATTTTTGTTGTTGTTTAAATGTAATTTTCTTTTAAAACTCAGCAATAGCTTGGGAGTGAGATATATGTTCTAAGTGATAAGCTTTGTCTGCCTGAATATATTGAATCTTCTATTTTCTATAGTTTTATAATTCCATAAAAATAAGTCTTGATAATTGAGGGTGTTTTTTTTTGGGTTTTTTTTTTACCAAATCTGCCTGGGACTCAGTGTGGTTTATTTATTTGTAGATACTACTTCTTTTATTTTAAGAATATTTTGTCTTGTTTATTCACAGTCTTTTCTGATTTATTAATCTTTATATTTTTCATTTGTATTCACTATGATCAATTCAAGCCTATTTTTTGTTAGTAATTTACTTTTAAATTGTCAGTGATGTCTATTTCATTTCTTGCTATATCTAGTTTGTATTTCTTAATATGGTTATTTTGCTCTTTAATGTGTTTTTTTAGTTTCTTATTTTCTATCACTCGGTTACTTTATCATCTCATATTTGAGTTCTCATTTACTACATTTATAGTTTCACAAAATTGTTCTACTGCAAACCACTTTTGGTAAATATGCCTACCTTTCTATTCCTCGGTATATGTTTTGTTTTTCTTTGTCTAGCCTTTACCTTTTAGTTGGCTTTTGCGTTCCATATTTATTTTTCCTCTTCAAGAATTTTTTTCCATCTCTCTAAGGAAAGAAATAACTCTCAGTTTATATGTGTACAAAAAAATGATGCTCTGTACCAATTCTGAATACTGAAGGAGTTCTTGAGAATGAATACTGAGGGAGTTCTTGAGAATGTCAGCTAGGCTTTTCTGTTTTAAATATTTACTGAATGTAAATTCCTTAATACTCAAAATTGGCATATTAGGGGAAAATATCTGGATCAGACCACCATCTGAAATTATCTTGACAATTTGATGTATCACCATCATAATCACTACTATATTTATTTGAGCTATATGTTATTACATGAGTAGTCATTCTTGACTTTAAATACAGTATAAATCACTAACATTAGTAGCAAGATTAGAGGAAAATATGTATCCTGTATTTAATTTTTTCCTTGTCATCAGTTGTGTAAATACAAACTATGCTTTAATTTTATAGCAAGAAAATTCCTTTAAAAGTGGATTGTGATGCAGATATCTCCATTTTTCTCCCCTTTATATGATACTTCTTTATTACTCTGCTAGAGACAACATATTGCTGGCATTTCTAAATGAAACCTTTACTCTTAGTTGTAATAAATATTGCACCTAAATTCTGGGTTGAAATATAGGAAAGTAACACATAACATTTTGAAGTATTGCTTTAATTATTTAATCTAAAATATTCATTAGACATAAAAACAGACCTAAGTTGCTCTTTTGGTGAAAATGTTTATCTTTTTAAGAAACCTTGATATATTTTTAGAACTAGTTTAGTTCTTACATTTAAAGTAGTTTTCAAATAGTGTCTGAAACACCAGTGAGTACTGAGGAAGAGGTTCCTATGAGGGCTACTTGCTGAGGCTCTCAGCTTTGGAATTGTATGAGGGAACCAATTAGATCATTTTTGTAGTGCTGTTAAATGACTAGAAGATTCTATTTCTTGGAAGCTTAGAGTTGTCTATCCTTGGTTTTATATCCATGTTTATTTTACCACAAAGACTTTTATTGTTATTTACAACCAGCTGAATTCCAAGACCCTAATTGCCCCTCTGTGGTAGTTGACCAATAGACTTTATGCTTCTAAAAGTAGCTAGTAATTTTCGAAACAGGTCCATAGACTCTTCTTTGTTTTAACTGATTATTATGCTATTCTTATACTTCCTCTTTTAATTTCAGTTTTACAACAGTGGCAAACTAGAAATTCTAGCATAAGGGGAGAATTATGCAGTTAATGCTGAAAGTAGGATTGAATATTATCTGCCCCTCACCCCATCCCCCGAAAGGTTTTATTAAGTAAGTCCCCATATTCCTTCTATAGACAAAATCTTTAGTACAACACTCAGCCTGCAAAAAGTATTTGACATTGTGAACTGAAAACCACCGAGCTAGGCAGTTCCAAACAATCCTTAACCCAAACTCCCCCCATGACAGTAATAAGTCCACCCTGGTTTACAGTGCAGTTGAAGTGCTTGTGCAAGTTGTCTCCTTCTTTCTGGAACAATTCATTCTTTTTATGAGAAAGGGGGAAAATTATCCAAAGTCCACTATCTCCAATTTATGTAATTACTTGACATTAACCAATATGTGTAAGCATAGTAGTAAAAAGGTTAGAAGAGCCTGGCAGAGAAGAACTCCTCAATATGCTTTCCGTGGTTTAACTCAGCAGTTAATCAAACAGATCTTGACCTGCCACTAAGGTTTTCTTCAAGGGAAGCAAAGGAGAGGATCGGTAAACACAACATCTCAAGCCCTTTTCCTAAGCCAGCACAAGTATCAAACATTTTTCTTCCATCAAAGTATAACTTCAGGCTTATTTTCTTAACTGTGCTAGGTCTTTTCAATATCCTTCTCCAATGAAACAGAAAAAGAGGCTTCTCCCCAAATGAGATATTTTTCCTGTGTTATTGTTGGTGGTGGTGAAGTACTTTTGTTTCCGAATATAGGAGTTGTTATATCTGTTGGGTCAGGACTATGTATAAAAATAGAAATAGCATGAGCCAATGAGATTATCTGCAGTCACTGAGAGTAAAAATCTGTTTTTCTTTTGTTTAGCCTATTACAAGGTTTCCCTGATTGTTGCTTATTTCCAAAGGAATGGTATGAGGCTATGATGAGAAGACTCGAGTCACTGCGTAGATCCAAAGGGAGCATGACAGTGAATTTAAACTTAATTTACTCAATCTGACATTATTTGTGTTACCCACTGTATCCTAGGGAACTTTGTAATTGCAAACTTTGGTTCATTCGTGGAATCTGCCCAGTTGACAATGATACTAATAGTTAACACTGCTGAATTTTTCCCACATTATTTCTTCCAAAATGTTTTTGCATGATCAGATCTTCAGATGCTCCATTTCCCTGGCTGTACAATGAAGCAATCCTCTATAGTTGACTTGTTCCCCTTTCCATAAACAGCTTGATATAAGAATCTCATCCCTTTTCTCATCACAAAGAATTAGTCATTCATGCTAACTCCTCAGTATGATATGCGGAGCCTATTCAATTCTGGTAGTGTTATTGAAACTTCAGCTATAAAACTTAAATTCCAAAAATCAAATGGCTTACTTTAGTCCTTCCTTTTTCCTTACACCATGGGTTTTATGGGCTCATCTTTCAAAACAGTGATCCTCTTTTGATGAGACATGTTCAGAAGTGGATCTAAATCAAAGATCCTGAACTTCTGATCATCCTAGGTTTTATTTTATTTTTTTAAGTAACTTAAATAAAAGTTCAGTATTCTTGTTGAGATATACAACATTCTGCTAGAAATGGGAGTTCCCTAACTTTGCTGATTATTATTATGTGAATTGGTATATTATGGCTTGCCTGGCAAATGACAGATAATTTATTTTCATGTCCTCAATAATAGTAAAATTATACTTAGCATTTATATTTCTTTTGTTAAGATACATAAACATTTGTTAGATGTCTAGTCTTAATTTACTTTAGTCTTTCATTTTTGTAGTATCTATATCTGTTAATTGATGTTATCTCGGGGAATCTGCATTCTAGCCCCATAGTAAATTTCTCTCTACATAGTTCTATACTTATGGATGGTAACATTATTTTTCAAGAGATTACTCTGGTCAAATTGTCTAATAAGTTTAAATATAGTTAAATGTAGTTGATGGGAGAATTCTTAGCATCACTTCAGAGTAGGTATCTATTTTATGACAAATTTCATTTCTGTTTTTGTTCTTAACTCTGTGTTTCCCTGAAATATTAATAAACACTCCAGGATACATAGAAGAATGCAATTGAATGAGGAATTTTCTAGCTTACTAGACAACTTCCTTTTGATAAAAGATTATCCCCTACTGTTTATAAATATATTTCTAGGAGAATGAAACAACTCTGTTTCATGCTTAGCATTGAGATCTAAAACTAAATAAAAAATTCATTAATTTTATATTATGAAAGTAATTAAAAATTTATTACTTTCATAATTTATGTGAAAAGTAGTCCCCCCTTTCAGTGGCTCCACTTTTTGTGGTTTCAGTTACCAGTGTTCAGCCATCGTCCAAAAAGATTAAATAAAAATTACAGAAACAATTCACTTAAATTGCATATTGCCTTAAGTAGCGTGATGACATTTTATACCATCCTGCTTCATCCTGCCAAAAGGAGAATTACCACTTTGTCCATCATATCCACACGGTATAATATGCTACCTGTCTTTGTCATTTACAAGCCTCTCAGTTATTGGATTGATATGTGCAGTATCACAGTGCTTGTGTTCAACTAACCTTTATGTTACCAAATAGTTGCCCCAAAGCATAAGAGTAATAATACTAGCAATTTGTTTATAACAAAAAGAAGCTGTAAAGCAGTATATTTAAGTGACAAAGTATGTCTTTGGAGGGATAAACATAATATATATAGGGTTTTATCTATCTACAGTTTTAGGCATCCACTGGGCATCTTGAAATATACCCTGTGCTGATGGGGGTAGGGGTGGAGATGATTGTATAAAACAACGTTGGTGTTCTTATGTTAATCTACTTATTATATTACATATTTGCAACAAAGAGAATGCAAGATTGTACTTTGTCATTAGAAATTACTATAAAACTGATTACACTGAGAGATGCAGTTCACAAAACCTTTCTAATATTTTCACTTTTTTGTGTGTGTGTTTCGTGTATAGAAATTGAAATATGTCAGGTAATTTCAACTTGGCAACTTAACATTTATAAGAAACCAGCTAATAAAAGAAAAAGTATTTTAACATTATATACTTCTCTCTATATATAATTCTATATTTAATATATTTCTATAATAAATTAAGTGTAGAAACAATCAAATAAATCAAGAGCAGCACTATATCTTTTATTAAAATAAATGTAATAATTAGACCAAAGAAATTATGCATGACTGAGTGGAAGAAAAATGCAATTCAACATGAGACAAACAGATAATTTTATAGGATATTTTAGATGCACTGCTCTTTGTCAACTAATTCTCTATGTAAATAAGCTGACAAAGGGACATAGGGTCAATAAAATGAGTTTTTGCCTAAAAAAAGTTTCTTTACAATTAACAATGTAATTTTATTATAACACATTATTTTGCTATAAATGGTTCCACATGATTATAAAAAATGGTATGGGTGAGAAGTAAAATACAGATCTGCATGACTTTTGTTTGTAAGACCACGGTCAAAGAAAATATTTGTTAAGTGGTCAGTTAAAGGTAATTTTGGGGTTTCTCTTTGCCTTGTGCACTAGAAAAGCACTGAAGAAAAATGGTGCCAAAAATGTAAAGGCAAGCTTTGTGCCCTTTTGGATATTGTTAAGAGGTAGCCAACTGGGGGGTAAATTTGTTCACCTTTAAGCAATGTTAACAATAGGAACTTACAAGAAATTCAAGCATGTTGTTTGTGCAAAGGACACACATAGCCAAATTGAAGATGGCAGTGCTGGGGGCAAAAAAAAAAAAGACAGTTTGTAGCAAAATTAAGAAGTAAGGAGTTATTTAGGAGGGTGAAAGCCTAAAAAATTGACAACACCCTCCAGGATACAACATGAAGAGCCTCACTGATTATGTAAGTAACAAGTGACTATATCTGGCACTTGCAGCTGGAGAAAAATGAGAACCAGTTTCATCCAGCAAGGCTAAGACCTATGACTGGGACTTGACCTTTAGCTAATTATAATGTAATCATAGTCTCATTTACATTGTGGTTACTGTGATTCCCACCATGCATCTGACTCCATGACAGTTCTGGAGGAACAAAGTAAGGAGGAAAAAAAGCAGGAAACTAAAGATTTCACCTACTGGGAGGAAACTGAGGCGCCATGTCGATGAGATGTCACCAATTTCTGCCCCCAGCGGGTATAAATCCTGGTTAGGACTTCCTGGGCACACTCTCCTAGTTCTCCCACAATTCTGTTTCAAGTGTGTACTTTTGCTTTTAATAAACTTCCTGTGTTTTTCTGAATCTATCCAGCTCTTGAATTCTGTCTTGAGCAGAGACAAGAACCTGGTCACTACTGCTCCAGGTTGAGTCAGTCTTCTCTTGGACACCCCCGTGAGTCTCCAGCAACATCTTGGGTTAAATTGTGTCCTACCAAAATTCAGATATTAAAACCCTAACCTTATTTAGAATAGGATCATTGCAGATGTAAATAATTAAAATGAGCTCAAGCTGGAGTGAGGTGGGCCCCTCATCAAATATATGGCATCTTTATAAAATGGGAACATTTGGACACAGAGCTATACGTTGAGAGGGAAGATAGTGTAAATAGGGGAAAGATGGCCCTCTTCAAGCCAAGAGAGAGGCTTAGAAGAGATCCTTCTCTCATAGCCTTCAAAGAAGAAACTCTGCTGACATTTTAATTTCACACTTCTAGTTTCCAAAACTGTGAGAAAATAAATTTCTGTTAAGACACTTAATATGTAGTGCTTTGTTGTAATCTTTTAATTTACACATCAAAATTATTACTCTAAGTATTAAAGAAATATATTTTTTGTCTGAAGAATAATTATTATAATTACCTGATATTAGTCTCCAAAAATTGTTCTCATTTTCAATACAGATCTATTTTATTCTGGGTCATTGTCTTATTCTTTTTATCCCTACCAGCAGATTTCTTTTTATTTTTTGATGACTACTTAAGTAGAAGCCCAATGAAAGCTACTTGCAATGAGATTAAAAAAAAAAATCAGTTTCTAGTCTCCTCTACTAAGAGTCAAACTATTTATTCCTAATGAACATGGCAATTAATGCATAAGATGGCTACCAATTTGAGCTATATGAGATACAGAACTTTTCTGGCTTTGATATTTATAATTCTTTGACATCAATGCTAGTTGAACTTTAAATAAAACAATTTGTAGCCTGTTTTTATAAGCTACCGGATATTTGAGAAGCTTGGTTCATTTTTCTATTCCAGGGACATTCAAATGAAATACTGTGCAACTAACGTAATTGATCAAGGTCAGAGAAGCAAGTTAATCAGTTTGATTTATTTCCTGTAAATTTCCTTTTGATTATAATGCTACATGTTTATTTCTAAAATTTTAACACAAGAAATAGCAGAGCTCACTTACGGTAATAATATAAGCAAATGGCTAAAGCACAGTGAGATTGCACTCAGTTGTCAATGAATAGTTCTGCTTTACTTATTTATTTTTTCCTACTTAGCATGCAGTGTCATTCTGGATATTGTTATAGCTGGTTTCATGACAAACTGACTAGTACTTTATAAAAACTAAAATTTCAAATAAATGACTGAAGCACTGTTCCATATTAAATATCTCTAAGTGCTTCTACATTTATATACTAAAAGATATATGTCCTGCCACTCATTGTCCTTGGCTGTGCTATATGGAAGATAAACTATGTGGTTTTTAAAACAAGAATTTAACCAACACAATTCTTGCTAGTCATTTTTTTTTTTAAGATTGATTTTATTGATTTTTGACAGAGAAAAACAAAGAGAGAGACGGAGAGAAGGGGGAGGTCCCAGAGCAGTCTCCATAGTTGACATTAGCTTTCCATATTGTTCCACTCCACAGGGTTGCGCAGGGCAGGAGCCTCCCACATAGGTCCCGGCAAGAACTGAACTGGGGGCACAACCCAGTTCAGCGTGTGGGTCCGCATGGGCCGGGGCCGGGGCCGGGGCCGGGATTGGATCCTCCATCCTTGAGGCTTCAAAGCGAGCGCTTTACCTGCTGAGCCATCCCAGCTTTCCCACTAGTCATTTTATTATAAAAATTTACTAGTGACAAATTATATAAAAAACCATTATATTCCAAATAAATCAATTTTAGATGAAACTTTGTACTTGGCTGTAAGTATTGCTCATGTTAGACCTATTTATTCACTGGCACAGTTTAGAAACACATTTTTAACTACCATATTAAATATTTTTATTACTTTGTTAAAAGTTAACTTACTAGTTCTTACTCAAGAAAAAATATAATAGAGACTGGGTTCTACCAGAATTAATATTGTCTAGATAGGAAAGTCACGACTATAATAGCTAATCTGTGTTGTACATGTATCACATAATCTAATTCCAACTACAGAACTTGGAGAAGGTATACCATTAGTATTCACTTTTTAGAGGTGCAGAAACTGAAGGATGGTATAAACACCTCAATGTAGGACTAAAAAAAAACCTTTAACATGTTATAGTTTTAGACATCTGAATACAGATTTTTTTTTAAGGTTGAAGACTTCTAAAGATTGGAAGTATTTTTTTATTTCAAAGTATCCAAATACAAAATAATTTGTAGGAGATTAACTGAAGCAGTAAACTATATGGGGATATTAAATTAGTATAGATTTTAAAGAATTGCATGAATGTTTGAACAAATGGCTTAGAGAAAGAATATAGTATAAAAAGTGACATTTATAGTTTCAGGAAGACTGAAACTAATTTTTTTTAAAGGATAATGCATGTGTTTTAACTGCTGAGAGCGAGAAGACAGAAAAGCAGAGAATTCTTATCACTTGAAGATCTAATATTAACAAACAAATAAATGAAATAACATCATTAAACAAAACTTAATCTCCCATCTAAAAGTGTTTAAGAAAAAAAAAACAAAACAGGCTTAAGATCAGATGACACAGAGGCTACAAGAAGAAACCACAGAACTGTTCCATAACTGTTTTGAATGAGTTTACGGTAGTTCTTTTTGTATAGTGAAAGATCTTTAATATGTGCTTGCACAGCAACTCATTGTTAAGAACTATAGAGGAGGAAATAATATATTTTTTATTATAGAAATAAAAAAACATTCTATAGGCTATAAAGGGTAAATACAATAAACATCTGAGATTATTAAATAGATGGCTTATAAACATTGACAAAAGATAATTATGCCTACACAAAGTTACTATAAGTCTACCAATGAAGTTCACCAGAAATCAGATTTATTGTATTGCTCAACATGCTTCAATAAGTTATAGCTGTTTTGTTTTTTTCTACTACATTTGCTTTTATTTCTACTCTTGTAAAAGAACACCAATTTTCTTCTGTGGAACCATTCCCACTCTACTCTTGCTCAGGGTGTTGGTAGTATATTGTCCATGCTTTGCCAGTCAGACAATTCCATCTCTCAGGCAAGCTGATTGCATCAGCCAGACAATAAGCAGAAGTCTGGGACTTTTCTGGGACAATTTGGAAAAAGGAAAGTCCCTTCCTCTGAAGTTAAACTAAAGGAATGTGAGTTTGTGATTTTTGGTGTCCATTTTGTGTCATGAGGAGTTACTTACCTGAAAATATTGCCAACAAAATAGAACTTCTAAGCTGAGAGATGAATAGAGACAGAATTCTAGCAACATAGTGTGATTATTTGGAATTCTCAGTTAAATAAAACATAACATGTCTGCTTATGGCACTTTGAATTGGTTGGAAATGAAAAGTTGTGATTCTGATTGTTCTCTTGAGGTAGAGTATTAGACTAGAAGGCTTAAACTGTAAATTTAAGTTTAGTTGCTAGAGAATATAGGATGAGGATTCCCTCTAACCTCAGTTGAGAGATACTTACACCTGTTCTACAGTAGGAAAAATTACTTACATTGCCATGCTTATGCTAATTCCTTTGTTTCTCAGATTTTTTAGTCCTCTGAGGCTACCTGGGACTTTTGGAAATTTGAAGATAAATGGCAGTATTTTGGAATGTGTCGACTATTTTTGTTGTTGTTTTCAGTAAGTTTCCCCAAGAAAGAAACTAGCCTCTTCTAAACAGAGAAGGAATAAATAAACCTAGTAAAGAGAAACTCTTTGTGCCTATAGCCAGTGATGCAAGATATCTGAGGATCTGGTAATCCTCAGTTTGACAAGACTAAATCTTAATACCCTGCCACAAGCTAGAGTTTATGGTGAAAAAGACAGCAAAGGAGGTAAGATAATATTATTTAAAAACCCTTGCAAAACCACTGTGCTGCTCCATGTTCTAAGTTTTTTAATTTCTAACTGACAAACATAAAAATCTTTGCTACTGTAGAATACAGTCCATTGGGAATAATTTTAAAGAAAGGACTCTCTATTAGTTACATTGTTATAGAATGCGGCCAAGGTAGAATCCATTACCGGTATACCTAGTGCTAGGTTGATGCAAAAGCACCAAACCCTCTTTCAAAAAGAAAGGAGTTCCCAGGCAATATTCTATATTCCAGAATTGTGACTGAACTAAAGCTATGGTTTTTCTTATTAATTAGTCCATGAAGTTTTAGATCCCCCACATATATTGCAAGTGTCAGTTGTTTAAAATTCATCATCTAGCCATAGTTTCTGGGCCATAAGGAACTTTGCCTAGTAAAGACCAAGAGGCATGCTAGTCCATTAGAAATCCTGTGTTCAGACTTATATGCAGCAATTTAATTCTGTGTAGGCTGATCACACATACTATTTGAAATGCAACACTACTGTTGTTTTCTGCCTTGTTTAAAACAGTACATCATCTGGTCAGCCTTATTCTGAGTGATGAACCTTGCCTTTCAATGTCTTAAATGACTTGAGTATTTTAATTGGATGCCTGAAAGGTTTAAATTTTCTGTCAAAAGGTGAAATCATTAAAGAATTTAGATTATCACTTTTTTTTTTTTTTTTTTTTTTTGGTAACCAAGGACTTCTAAGCCTACAAATCTCTTGTCTTAGCACAGAAATAATCTGTTTACTGCCTGAATTGGCCTGTGAAACAAAATCAATTTGGGTTTCAGAATTATTCATATAGTTGAAAAAAATCCCATTTTAAGACAGATGATTAAATGCAGAAAAAATATACATTTAGCATTATAGTTAACAGGGGATCAAGGTACTGTGAAACAATATAATTGTTCCCAGACTATGTATTTTGAACATTTTGGTCTCGATAATTTATATAACTAAATTTTAGTCTCCTGCATAGATGAGAGGCTACCTATTTGGAAATTCTCAGGTCTTACCACTAAACATTATTAAAATCTAAGAGAAATATTGATATTTAAGATAATGGAATTAGAATTTAAAAACCATCTGCATATTAATATTTTTATTGTCTGTGTATAATTTTCACAATTTTAAAACACTTTCTTAGACATAAAGAATAAAGTTCTATCAAAATTACTTAATTTAATAAAAGACTGAGTAAAACAGTAAATCTGGTTCAAATGAGAGAAGAATAAGGTTTATGCAGGGCCTGGCAGAAGTAATGACCTTCCACCTATAAGTGAGGTCATGTTTCCTGATTCTTTCAGTCTGACTTATTTCGCTTAATAAGATGGTCTCTAGGTCATCCATGTTGTCACAATGACTGTATTTCATCTTTTCTTATCGCTGAGTGGTATTCTATTGTGTAGATGTACCACAACTTCTTTATCCAGTCATCTATCGAAGGGCATAACAAAGACACAGAGACCTATGGACACACTCAATAGCTGGATGATTGTCTGAGGGAAGGGAAGGAGTGGGGAGGGACAGCGAGGAGGGGAGGTGGGAGAGGGCACCAGCATCATGGACACACTCAATAGTTTGGTGGTTACCTGGGGAGGGGGGAGGGAGAGTTGGGGGGAGGGGGAGGTGGGATTGGACACCGGATATATGGTGATGGAAGGGGAGCTGATTCTGGGTGGTGGGCGCATAATGCGATGCATGGGTGATGTGATATGGACTTGCACATCTGGGAACTATCTAATTGTTACCAACCAATGTCACTCCATTAAATTTAACAATAAAAAATAAAGAAGTAACAACCTTTTTAGAGCAGTGTAGTAATATTATACATGCTTATGATTTTGTAATAAAAGATTTGGTATAGATTACCAGCTCATAGAAAAGGAACATTACTTCTGCTGGACCCTAGATAGTCTTCCAAAAAAGATATTAAAAATGAGACTGCTAGGTTAAATACACATGTAGTTCATGTGCTACATGGAGATATGGCCATTTATTACCTTTGGATTTCATCTTTTCTATTAAATAGAAATGTACAAATTAACAGGCAAATTCATAGAATCTATACCCTTAATTAATGAGAAGTAACAAAGATGAATACAAGCTCATTTCCCTAGATCAGAGGTAATAAACTATGCCTAACAACCAATCTCCTGTTTTCATAAAGTTTTAATGTAGCACAGTCATACCATTAATTTATGCATTATTTGTGGCTAATTTGAGTCGTTGTGACATAGATTATGTGGCCTTTGAAACCTAAACTACTTTAAGGAAATGTTTACCTATTCCTGCCTTAGGTAATTAAATGATAAATAAAATAATGTGTATTAATAGCACTCTATTTTGATAATTTTTAAGCAGTGGTCTTGATGACAAAAAGGTTGTTTTGTTTAGTTTTATGTGTAGATCTGCTAATTTGCATAGGTTTAGCAACAATTGCTGACTATATATGCCTCCTTAAGTACAGTGTGAAGTAACTACTAAGGCTAGATAATTAAGTTCTTTAAAGAAATTTTCATTAAAAAAAATTTAATGTATTTTTGAAAGCCTCTACAATTTGTTCTTCTGTCCCAAGGCTGGAAAACTAAGTGAAAGAAACTCTTCCCAGATTTGTCTAGCAATATCTGTAGATTTGGGAAACTTTCCTTCTTGAAGTCTACCAGATTTTCTAAAATTTCTGGCCTCACGGAGAGTCACCTGTCTCACCATCTGGG
>PVKE010042665.1:0-13660 GCA_004027555.1 Craseonycteris thonglongyai
AGCACCCTCACATACCTCATGTTTGCTGCATCTCTTGATTGTATCATTTTCTCTTGTAATTTATTTTCCTGTGATGCATATCATCACTCACTCTGGTTATGTCTGAAAGTGACAATCCTGTTTTTTCAACCTGCTGACACTGTTACATGGTCCACAAGGGATATAAATTTATGAGAACATAATGACACCAACACACATTTTTTTTCTGTTAAAATTTCTGTTGAATATTATAATCTATTGTTTTGTCTAGGTGCATTGAAGTAGAAAACATTAAGGACATCAAGAATACAGTTCCTCATAAAGGATTTTTTTTTATGTTATTTTTCTGTGAGCCTCACCCTGGTCTTTTTCAGCTTTTAAAAAGAGATCTCTTCTAAGCAAAAGTGCCACTGTTCTCAGTCTTAGCAAAGAGTCATGGTTGAAATGGAGAATATGGTACACAGAAAAAGATATATTTAATAATTTTACTCTTTTCAACAAATTTGTATCTAAGTGCATCATACTATAGCACCGTCATATAATAATCAGAATAGAAACGCTATTACTCAATGCCACTGTTCTAATTTGCAAAGTATCTAACATCCTTTATTGTCTCCTCTATCTGTTTATGGAGGTTGTATGTATTGATGTAATTAGGTAATTCAAATAAAAATTATGCAGATCAATGACAAATGAGTGAACCAACAATAAGAGCATTGGCTGTATAAAAAATTTTTTTTAATCCTCAAAGCTAATGATCTTACACAAACTCAACGAGTTAAGTAGAAAATGCTACTATATTAGATGTGTGTGAGAAACTATATAAATAAATATAATTTATTATATAAATATAATAAAAACCTTTAAGGATAATGTCATCAGGTCACTTCACATGTTCTTATACCACATTAAAGAGATAAAATATTGTATATGATGAATTACAGACAGGACATATGTGGAAAAGACTCATATGATGTTAAAAGAAAAGGGATTATTTTCCACCCAAATATTGATCATTGGGAGGGGGGGTGGGAATCTGATTCCTGTATGGAAAAGATTGGCCAAATAATATAAATTTAAATTATATTTATTAAGCAGCATGTAGTGTATGGGTGTATGATTTTTAAATGGTTTTTTAATTAACTCAATACAAGCCCAAATTGTGTCAGAAAAGAGAGTTTCTAGAAACCTCTGCAGAGATTTCTGAGAAGTTCTATTGTAAGAGATAATGTAGCCTAAAGATCTACTTTATTCTTACCTGACTTCTGGCTTTTACTAGCTGTGTGATCTGAGCAAGTTATCTTCATAAATAAAAGATTTCAAGTTAATTAATAGAGGTTGCATAGGTAAAGTGCTAAACATAATGTCTGCCACATAGAATTTCATAAATGGTAGCTATTGTTAGAATTATGGAGATTTAAGAGCTAGTGATTGGTTTTTTCTGTATTAACTTGTGCAAAATAATTTACTTACAAGAGATACCACTTTTATTTAAAAATTATTATTCAAATATATTAATTAAATATCTATTAAAAACAAAGTCAGGTTCTTTTCTAAATAAATGCTGGGTCTACAAAGACGAAAAGAACAAAAATTCTTGCTTTCATGGATATTATCTCCCAGTCATAGAAAAAATAATTAAAAAGTAAGAAAAAAATTGAAAATAAATTGGATAACCTCAAAAACTAATAATTGCTAAGAATAGAAATAAGGTCGGGACAATGCAATAAAAAAAAATGACAGGAGGTGGTGAGCACATAATGTGATATATATAGACAATGTAATATAGAATTGTACACCTGGAAACAATGGAATTATTATCAATCAATGTCACTTTAATAAATTTAACAATTCAAACAAAAAAGTTAAAAAACAAACAAACAGTGACAGAGCTGACAGGCACAATGGCGGAGGCTTGCTGTTTCAATAAAGGAGAATAATTAAGAAAGGCTTGAGGAGCAAATTCTTCAGTCATTTAAAGCTATGCAGTCTGGTAGGAACTGATGGTGGTGAGGTTCCAGCAAAAGACACAATGAGATAATGAGTGCTTGGCATATCTGATGAGTAACAAGGAAATCAGTGTGGTGGAACTGGAGTATAGAATGCTAGGAGATAAAGTCAGAAAGTTAGACAGGGACCAGATTATATATGGTCTTGTAGCCTGTATCAGGAATTTGAGTTTTATTTAAAAAAATAAATCCCTGTGTCCAGGAATTAATGTGGCCTGATTTATGGTTTAAAATATAATTCTCACTGCTAAGTAAATTGCCAATAAGAAGCCAAACTGTAGAAAATCATTTCTATAGAACTAGAAAGAGATCAGCAGGCAATAACAGAAATGTTTCTCTCTCAATCTCTCTCTCTCTCTATCTGCCTCTTTATAGTCTCATATACACGTATTTTTAATAAAACAGTTTTCTATATGCATCTTAGAAAAAAAAAAAAGAAACTAGTATTCAGGTAGCAACATACTATCACTTGATTTATTTTTATATAGCATATGTTTTGCAACTCCATTTCAGACTTCTACAAATATGTGATGTTTTTAGGTGCTTGTCTATGTAATCAACTATATAATGCATTTATTATTTGGAATGTATGGTTTCATACTAAAGCAATGATATACTTATTTTCCTTCATTGTAGTAATTTATGGAAAAACCTGCAAAGTTTCTGATGTCATTTTATATATTTATCTTTGAATATCAAAGGTGATAATAAATATATAATCTAAATATTGAATAAGCTCTTTTAATAATGTATTGGTTTTTTTTATTTATTTGATTAGTAGTTTACATATGACTGATTTTAGCTTTTCAATCTCCTGATAAGCAATAGCTTAAGGTACAACTGTCATTCTCCATTAAGGTATATATCATGATATGCTTTAGTAATATTTATTAGGATTGAAATTTAGCCTGACATGTAGTAGGAACTTAATATGCAAGGTTCTGCCCAGAATGTATCCACCCACGTGACTATTACATTGACAATGGCTGAATTTCTTTTTTTTTTTTTAATCCAGCCCTCATATATTTGATTAACTACATTATTTTATTACTTGGATACAGGAATATGAAAGTCGTGTAATAATAGTGTTTTCAGTATATGTAAGCATATAAAAGCTTACATATTTCAAAACTTAAAGATTGTTTCATTTATTTTTTACTTTGAGAGGGAGAAAGAAGGAAGAAGGAAAGCAAAAAGGAAGGATGCAATTTAGATATCTTAAGAAGAATAACTTTTTAAAATGTATTATTTTCTGTGTTTAATCCCTAAAGGCCAGTCAATGATGTTTGAAAATGAAACATACACACACACACACAAACACCACTTCCAGACACATGCAGGCTTCTTTTTATTTAAAGAAATTTTAACACAAAATTGTATTGCTTTAGTAATAAATGTTAATATACTAGTTTTCATTTGATAATTTAAAATATGTGCCGAGATATATACATAATGATGGTTTCATAATGGCATGTTGATAACATGAATACTGGGCCTAAATACAAGTATGATCTTATCAGAAATTCCTTCCCTGAACCCCTAAAAAGTAGCCCCTCCTTCCTCTAGCAACTCACCGTCCTTCACTCTGTGTTCATTTCTTCATAGTCAGATCACTCTCTTATATTAACTTACCTGTTCATGTGCTCGCTGTTCTCCCTTCACTACCCACTGGAAAGTACGATATTTGTGTTAGTTCAATGTGTTCTTGAAATATCACTAACGCTCTTTCCTGTACATTGTCTAATGCCTGCCATCCTTATTGTAGACTCCCGTTTTCATAGTTCTATATTACACTTGCAGTGTCCTGCTTACTTGGCTCATATCCTGTGCTTAACGTCTGTGCATATGTGTATGTGTATGTGTGCATGTATGCAAGCATGTGCATTTTCCCTTTACCTTCTCAGGATACAACATATAAGCTCTGTGAAAATATTTGCATTTGTTGGTAAAAAAAAAAATGTTTAAGACAACAGAGGACTTTGTAAATAACAAGGGAGGTACCTATTTTGGGAACATGGACTGAGCAGAGCCTCATCTAAAAATTTAAGCAAAACCGTATCAAATTCTCCAAACTCATAGTCTGAGAAAGGCCAGTTTCATTGTGAATTGAAAAGCCATTAATTCCAGTATGCAGGTCTCATGTATCATAAATGTAGTTCCAGCAACTTTAAGTCTCTCTACTTGTTATGTGTGAAGTGCTGATTTTCTTTATTTCCTTTTGGGTAAAAAGCACTCTATAAATAATAACATTGTTTTAAGTTGTAAAATAAATAAGCCATAAAGTCATTTCCTGTGCTTCAAATTGAATTTGTTTCTGATATTTACTTGGAAGAAAAAAGTCATGAAAAACAGCTTTGTTAAAAGACAACCATTGTTAATTCTCATTAACTTTCTTCTCCTTTCTGATCCATAGCCATATAATTAAAATAGGGTACCCAGGCTTAGATTTAAAACTATAAACAAAAGAGAACTGGCATGATTCAGGTAGAAGCCTCACTAAAGGAATTTCCCTCTTTGGGTATATTCTATTAAATTATGACCTAACGGGGCTGAAAATGCTTGGCTATCTATTTAAGATGTTTTCTAGAAGATAAAGATAACCCGATTCTCTTATAGGCAGGCACCAGATGCCAACAAGGGATTGTTATTTAAAGATTACAAATACACTGTCCAATTATTTCTCAATTCAATCACTTTTGGTTAGGACACCGCTGATGCCTGAAAACTCAGAAGTTACTTGTCTGTTGTAGGAATTTTCAAAGCACATTTGTCAAGTTCTTGCAGGAAGTTAAATGCTAAATTTTTATATTTTTTATCCTTATTGTGTCTTTCAGTACAAATAAAGGAACCAAAGGACATTAAGATGCTATACTTGTTAATATTATAAAAATGGCATTGGACAGAAAAATATTAAATATTTATAAAAATTATTATCTCCTTTAGGTTCCCGGTAGCAAAAGATGCTGAGAGAAATAGCTAACCACAGGAGGGAACTACAACACAGTACAGATAATCACAGGAGTTACAAACAAAAGCAGTTGACAGATATAATTAAATGTGAAAAATTCCCTGTGGAGCTTTAGATGAGCTACAAGAACAATGTGTAAAGTCACTTGGTTTACTGATCATTAGTTATGTTCTAGACCAGAGAAGTATATATTAATATAACTCGTTCCTCTGTCCTATTTTCTAGTCCAATAATTTGTCTAATGTAATAAATAACTCTCTTATACATTTCCTTTGAGGAAAAATCATCCCCATTAGAACCTGATGTTTTTATTATCCTCAAGGGAGAATTCAATATAAATAAATGTCACAGGGGAAGTTTTTCACTTCTCTAAAGTTTTTGTGTTATACATTGAATTAATTCTAATGGAAACTTTATTATTGGTGTTAATATCCAAATATATATTAATCTGACTTTTGCACTGAAAGTTATTAATCTTTTTATTATGAGATTAAAAAATATTGGTTTGTGCTTGCTTTTTTGTTGATATCCTGTTTTTTGAAAACTGTTATTTATCTTAACAGATCATTCTTTAATGAAGAAAAGTTAGAGCTGCTAAACACACTGAGACGGAAATCTTAGTAAGGAAGGATGGCTTCCTCTTGGAAACTAATTCTGTTTCTGACAGTTGCTGGATGTCTTTCAGGTAAAAAATCCTTCCTTTTGTATCAAATAACAACAACCAAAAAAATGTGTAAAGGTCTTTATTACAAAATATCCTCAAATGTTCTTTTAAATTTATATCAGTATTTATAAATTGTAACAAAAGAAAACCCTTAAATCTTTGTTAGCATTGCAAAAATCATACGTAATTAACCGTAATAAAGTACTTAGAGAAATACTATATAAGTGTTAATAATATGAGTATCCATTCCACCTTGTGAATTTCATTTATAGTATAAACCACTGTTAATCTTCAGAATATTTGGTGATATGTATATATTTATAATTTATAACAGGTAATTATAAAGATGTTTTATTACAATGTTCAATTGCACTATTTGAAAAAGAGAACTATGCTGTCTTTATTACACAAATATGCATACACATACAATCATTTAAAGGCATCTCTAACACAATGTATTTTCTTGATTGTCTTGTCTTTTCTAACTTTGTTTTAATCAATTTTATTGTTCTATATCTTGGGTCTAAAATGAGATCTATTATTCTGCAAAAGTACTTTATGTTCTTTGGAATAATACTATAATAATGTTAAAAATTAATATGCCAGGAGATTTTTTGTTCTAATCTAAGAATGTCTAGAAATTAAATTGTAGTGATGATTTAAATACTTATACACATAACATTTCAGTTTGATTAGATTTAACTCAGTGGATATATATTCTGTTATTAAGAGCTATCAGCATATGTATGATAGATGAGTCCTCCCTAAAACCAAAAAGGTAATCATCAGTTTAGATGTGCTCAAAACCTTTATTTGGAAGTTCAAGGAATATCTTTATATACAGAAGTAAGTCTAGTATTTCAGTCATATAAATACATGTTATATGTTTAAATGTAATAACTATAACTTATTCACATGTATCTAAATGCTTTTAAAAGATACTTAAAAGCCTCTTCCTTGTTGAAATACTAATAATTAACTGCATAAACAAACCAGTTATTGATATATTGTTATTATATGTGAGCACCATTGCTTACAGAAAAAAAAAAACAGCTTTGAGAAGAGACATGAAAGATAAGGTAAGAGCTCTATAAAATATTGGAAGAAACACGTACAAAAGCATGAAAAAGTAGTGAGTAGGCATTAGAAGTTAAATGAAAACGTGGGTCCATCAATATTATGGCTATTTAAAAAAGAAACAAAGAATCTTCAAATAGTTTAGCCTATCTTAGGTCCTTTCTATGCATTGTTGCCATCTTATCTGCTCACCTGTTCTAGTTTTCTTTTTTCTTTTTTTTTCACTTTTCAATGTCATTCTCTATTGAACTCATAAACGAACTGAAAGTATTGGACATAGGCTTATGAGCTGAAATAAAGGGTGCCCAGTTAAGTTAGATTTTCAAATAAACAACAGATAATTGCTTTAGTTCTAGTATATTCCATAGAATATTTTATCTAAAATTTCAATTTAATTCCATTTTATTTATCACTGTGAGAATGCTAGGTGGAGGAAGACTACTTGTCTGTAACATCACCTCAAAGATTTATTTTCTTGACCTGGCCAAACATTGTTCTCCCAAATAAACAGTCACTCTAAGGACAGTATTATACTGTGTTTATGGAAAGATGAAAATACTCAACTTAAGGTGGCATCCATGATTGCTAAATTCCCAGCTTACAAGGGAAACAAGGTGCTGTTCTTCCCATAGAGTACAATAAAACATTGGAAGATAAGAAAATAAGGCTGAGTTTGGTGGTAAGCTGCTCCTCAATTGTCATAGAGAAAGGCAATAAAAAAAGTTGAAAAGAAAAAGCACTTGCAATTTTACAAGAGATTTGATTTTTAATTATCTACATTTAATATAAAGTATGTGTAATTTTTTAATTGATTAATTTCTTCTCTGCTGTAGATATCTGTTTAGAATTGATTAGATACTTCATAGAATCAGTTATTAAGGATAATTATATTTAAAAACTTTCTCCTTTATATTCTAATTTTAACATTATTTTAGAGGTAGAGCCCTTATGCTTTTGTTACTTCGTAATGCTTACATTCAATATTTACTTCATTATTTTATTATTCAGTATTTTATTCTGTATTTTTCTCTGGTTATTGCCTTTATTTGTCTATTAGTATCACATTATAGCAACTATTTGGCACACTGACTTGATTACTATTACAGAAAATGAGGGTAATTAAACTATAGGTCATGAGCACATTTTATGTTGTTGCTGCTATTTGAACCAGCAAAACTGATTAAAGAAGTAAGAGAAGAACCAGCCAGTAGTCCCTGCTTGTTTTATTTATTTACTTTTTTAATAGATGAATTATCTTGGGTGTGTTTAACTAGGAAATGCAACCATATTTTTAAAAACTGGCTGTTGAGAATAATAAGAGGTGACAGCTTTCACAGGGGTATACAACCTCATATTAAAAATAGATTTATAATTAAAATAACAGTGAAATACCACTACATGCATCAAAATGGCTAAGATCCAGAAAAACAAAACAGCAAAAACAATGCCAATTACTGCTGAGGGTGCCGAAAACCGGAATGTTCATTCGTTGCTTGTGGGAAGGCAAAATGGTACAGGCACTTTGAAAGACAGTTGGGCATTGTTTACAAAGCTAAAGTCTTACCATAAAATCAGACAATTGGACTCCTAGGCATGTACCTAACTGATTTTAAATCTCATGCTCATGCAAAATACCTGCTCATAAATGTTTATAGGAATTTGATTAATAATTATCAAAAACTAGAAACAAGTGAAATGCCCTTCAGTGTGTGATTCCATATAGTGCAACACTTTTTGGTGATAAATAGAAATGAACTGTCACACCATGCAAACTCATGGATGAATCTTATATACATATTGTTAAGTTAAAAAAGCTAATCTGAACAGACTACATATTGTATGATTCCATTTATATGATTTTGGGGGAAGGAGAAAACTGTAGAGACTTTACAGATCACTTATTGCCAGTGGTTTGGGTCAGAGGATGACTGAATGGTTAAATGAAACATAAGGCATTTTTTAAGGTAGTGAAACAATTCTGTATCACACTGTAAAGGTGAACGTAACATTATGTACTCACCAAAACTAATTGAATTTCATAGCATAGACTAAACCTTAACACATACAAATTAAAAAATAATCAGGACAAATATGATTAGGACTTAAAATAAGACAGTAGTAAAGACATTAACTACTATCTTTTTAATGTCTAATTAATAAGACATTATCAAGAGATGAAAGTTTCAAATATATTTTGGCAATAACTTATATAGGACTTGAAAAACGATTAAATATTTTGTGTTAGAAGAAATAGGGGAAGCCGGGATGGCTCAGTGGGTTGAGCGCTCACTTTGCAGTGCAGGGGACCGAGGATCAAGTCTCTGCCGCGGCCCATGCGGAACCATGTGCTGAGCTGGGGAGTGCCCCCAGTTCAGTTCTCTCTCTGTTTCTGTCTCTGTCTCTGACTCTCTCTCTCTCTCTCTCTCTCTCTCTCTGTCTGTCAAGACAATAAAAAAAATAAAAAATAAATTATGTTTTTACTCTGTGTGGTTAGATGATATTGCCATTGACTTGGATATTAAATAAAGTAGGAGGTATACAAGTTGAGTCGGGAAATACTGAGCTCAATAATGCGTATGTTAAGGTTCACATATCTGTAACAAAGTCTGGTGAAAATGTCTAAAGTTTATAAAATATAACAGCTTAAAGTAAATTTGCTGTTCATTATTTCATGGATAAATTTGAAGCTCTGGGAAGGTAAATAATCATCCAAAAATTATGTATATAATTATGAGTCATAAGACAAAAACTTCTGAAAAGTGTATGATTTTAAAGGTCATGGGAAAACATGGCTTGAAAAGAATGGAAAGTGAGTTATGAGTTCGGGAAGGCTCTAGGAAAGATGGATAACAGAACATTTTCTGAAAGGGAGTGGCCAGCAGAGGAATTTTTTAGCTCTACCACATATTTAGTTATGTAGGTGAAAGTTCTACATGCAAATATTTACAATCTGTTTTAGTTAACAATAAAGTAGATGGAATATTCTCTAGCTTTATTTTAGATACAGTGACAATAAGAGAGAGCATTATAATCTGATAACAGCTGAGCCAAAAATAATTTTGTTAATCACTAAAATTATTTTTTATCAATATGAAATAATTAACATCAATAAAATCTAAACTTTTTATGATAGAATATGTGAAACCATGTAGGGGAGGGATCATAATTACTATATCCTAGTTCTGAATGTATATGTGATAAAATGCATCAACATTTCAATCTCTACTGTGCTAAAGTCCACGTTGTTCTCTCTAAAAGTTATTCTGTCTTCCACATATGTGTAGATGTAGCAATTCAGAGGAAATGATCTGTTTCAAGATTTTTCATCTTCCGAATTTAAGGGGAGCAACTTTACTCACATACCTCAGTTCTTTGTACATCGCTTTTCATTCAATCTCCATGTTTAAACAAATAACAATAAAAACAGAAGAGTTTACATTGTCTTGCTCTGTTATACAGAACATCCTATGCAATAGACTTTTTAATTAGTGTACTTCTTTTGGGCTGTGGCAAAAACTATTTTAGTTTCTTTTTAAATATTTAAAAATTGAAGAAATATTGTACAATAATTTTTACTATAAATAAGTTTCAGTAAAATGTAATAGAACAATGTGATATGACACTAGATTAAGAGAGATGGTGCATGTGAAATAAGTCATATACAATTATACAAATATTAATTAGTACTACTTATTGTTATTAGAGTAGGATAGAAAGAATCTATAATTATATTCATTAGCATACAATCATTTGGTCAAAGATTTTTGGAAAAGCATTCTATTTGTACTCCTTAGTACCAGCATATATTTTGTAACATCCCACATGCATTTCTACCAAACGTATAATAGACTTAAAAAATTAAAAAATGAATAAATAATATTTAACTTGATTTTTCATAACTAGATATATTTTTATCTCTTCTAAATTGACAAAAATAAAACTTTCATTACTGAATTTATAAATCTTAGAATTGAAAGTAATTTGGAAGCTTTGTGGCCCAATATCTTATAGTTGAGCAAGTAAAATAGTATTTGTTCTCAATAGGAATGAAACTCAGGGAGATTCTTTTGATCACATGCCCCATGTTACATAAATGGTAACTAGTAGAAAAATAATGAGGAGGCTGCCTCCTGTAGAAATGCTTTCAACATCCAAGCAACATGATGGTGCAAAGACAGGAAATCCAGTTGCACAGAACTACCCTGACCTTCCTACGGAAGTACATCTAGTTACTTTATTTTGAATTATTTTCAGATGTTTCTGATATAAGCTATATTGCTTTAAAAACAAGAACAACAAAAAGCATTTTTACTTATACTTAGACCCAACTTTCCTCCACTGGGTTAAATCCATTTTATTGGAAAGGTGACAGTTTGTTCCTTCTGCCAAGAGGTTGATATACTATTGAACAGGGAATGTCTGTCATTGATAAGCGTATACAAATACTCTCCTTCTTCTTGGTGGCAGTGTGGTAAATTGCACAGAACTTTGTCACTGTCACCTAGTGCTGACTGAAAACTTTAGAAGGAAAACAGAAACAGAAATGTTACAGAAAAAACAGGTACCTGATAATATTAAGCCTGGCTAGCCTACTGTAGTGAAGAAGGAGAAATAGATTACGGCTCCTTCATGATCATTTTAAAATTATGTATGTGCACACTGTATTGTTCCCTAGGAAGTCATGATGATAATAGAGCTTACCTCAGTGCAGGGAACCAAGCTGACTCTTATCATCTGTGCACTGGTGGTATTAGACATGTAATTAATCAGAAGACAATTTAATTTTCCCTTGTCAGCAGGGGAGGGTCACTTGAATTCACTGAGTTTTATTTTTTATCTTAAAGGCAAATAAAATTTTAAATCATATCTATAGTTATCAGCAATTTCTGGAGTAATAAAAAATATTAACTAAAGAGGCAGATTCACCATTCTAAAGAAATGAGAGCAAATATGTATTTTCAATGTTTTCAAGATTAAAAAAAAATTAACTAACTTACTTGGTCAGCTAAATGTTATTACTCTTATGTAAAAAAATATTGAAAAAATTTTTTTAAGTATTAGGTAAGGAGTAAACAATATGATATCAAAGTGTTTTGTAATTTAGAAAGTGCCATAAATGTTATCTCATGCTTCTTAATCTGAACTGATTCTTACTGGCATGATTTTCAACAATGATAAATCTTTGCTGATAGAACATTAATCATGTACATTGGTTCACTTTGTCATTATAAAATATGTTCAAATAATTCACATTGTATTCAGTGTCTACTAGAACTCATGAACCAATGATTACAATATCATTGTTTAAGCAGAGATTGATTTTTGTTATAGTTATATGACTGTGAAATATGCCAATTTATGGCGAAGATTGTTTTATAGCTTATCATGAACTTCTGGAGAGCCCCTATGTAGTGATTTAAGTGATTTGTCAGCAAGAAAACAGCTACTTATCTATGTCTCACTGCTTCAAATACAGGTCTATTATGCATATAAAATGGAGAAAGAGATACCTCCATTGAGCATACAAGCAAGAGAACACTGTTAATATGCAGAAAAAAATGCAGAGAAAAATTTCTGCTCCCTTTGACTTTAAATAAATTTTATAGGTTTTTTAGGACCGAAACACTGAAAATATATCATGTGTAAAATAACCTATACATATTATAACTAGATGTGAGAATGAAAAAGGGTTAAGTACTATATATTGTCTTCTGTATATTCTATCTCTTTGGGAAAATTTTATTTGGCTAACCATCAGTCAAATTAACTACATATTTCTTGAACTTTGTCAACTTTTATATTTATTATATTTCTTTCATATAGGTGTCTACCAAAATAATTACCTTTCTTACATTTAAAAAAAAATGCTTTTTATTCTAATTCTCACTGTAGCTTTAACACTGAAATTGGTGAGAGAACTCAGTTATCTATAATGATGAGTTTGTGATGGTGGCTGTATGTGCAGCCTGACCTTAATCTCAGTATGACTTTAGCATATGGTAGAACTATTTAACAGTCCATATCAGGGTTAGATGTAGTTTTAAGTGTCCTTTCTAGTACCAGCATGTTTTGCAATTATGATTTTTATATGCTTAAATAAAAAAAAAATACATGAACATTTGTTCTATATACACAGAGACTATACCTGTTCTATTAGATTTTTCTTATCCAAGACCTAGCATGATACTTTCTATAAGTATGGGTACCTATTTTTTAAATGAATAAAACAAAATGACTAATTGTTTGATTCTTTTCTTCTGTTAAGGGAAGCATAGCTATGTTTCTGGTTATAGCAATTGCTTGTCAGAAAACATCTGACAAAAAAAAAAAAGAATAATTATGGATTCCCTAACCCAGGGATTCCCAACCCCGTGCCCGCGGGCACCATGGCACCTGCGGCCCGATTTGTGTGCGCCCACCATTATCTGACTGCATCAGAAGTTTTTCATAAACACTAAGTAAAACTATCATTTATTTTTAGACATTGGTTAGAATTTTAAAATACTGTTGGAGTATCTACACAGGTTTATTCTATTCGTTGGTATGTGTGCGATATCGTATGTATAAGTGTGTCCCTAGCTGTCGCCATTGTACACGTCGCGTCTTGTGTAGCCGCTGCGCTCTTTAAACTCTCCTCCCCCCACCGGGAGATGCCAAGTTGCCGTTTTGATGGCGGTGGCTGGACTGATCGGGTCGTGACGGTTAGCTAGGATCACAGTGTTTTGATAGATTCGATTTTAAATGAACTAAAAGCGAGGTAGGTCATCTATTATTATGGTGGCAATTTGATATGATATTGTAGTTCTATAACTATTTTTATTTTTATTTTTTTAGTCCTAAAATGAGTGGACCAAATAAGAGAAAACGAACCTATAATTTGAACACAGACTGGGAGGAATCATATTGTTTCATTAATTTAAAAGGTAAATGCGTTTGCCTGTTGTGTGGCAGTAGTATTGCAGT
>PVKE010042666.1:0-13658 GCA_004027555.1 Craseonycteris thonglongyai
AGATTGTGATGTAGTGTTTTATAGTAAAATTGAACTGCTAAAATCCATACTTGGATTGGGAGCTTAGAAGGGCAGTTTTGAAGCATTATCAAAAGCATGATCTAGCCATAAGAAGATGTACATTATTATGAATGTTCAAGTTCTCAACTGGGGTATGAGGTCCCAAGCATTCACTGAGAATCAATTAAAACAAAAGAAGGCCAGGGATATACAATATAATGAGTCATGAACCAAAGATTACAATTAATCCAATTCTTTGTACCTAAAAATCCATTTTAAAAGAAGAGGAAATATAAGGATAGTTTGATTTCAACTACATTTATAATGTGAGATTTTAATAAAAATTTTTGCTGATCAGCAGATCTAAAACAAAGAGGAAAAAGGTAGTGAGTATCAAAAGATGGCTGAGACAGCATAGACATATCATTAAATACTAATTCAAACAATCGTGATTAAGCTGTGGGATATGAAATACTCATTCTGAATAATAGCAGAGGAAGAAAGGCTATAGTCTGATGAGGCAAGAGGATGGAGGAAGACCACACCAAGCCACTCTGGACTAGGAAAGGCTGCAGGCCTGGAACACTGGGTAACTCAGACACTACACTCCCTTCTCCCAGTGCAGCTCCCTGGAATAGATATTGAGGTGGTTCCTCATTTTGAATAGAAGTCACTCAGACACCTCAGGGGAAAGTAAGGTTGGACAGGGTAAAAGCCAGTTTGGGGCCCCAATTCAAACTCTCCACACATAAGCTCTACCAAATCAGATTAACCTTTACAGACAGTTTTATGCCTAGTGGGACTTCAAGAGAATCTTCAGTGGCCCCCTGAACTCTCTTCCAATTGCTCTCTATGCCTTAAATTACGGTATCTGAAAACTCTTTGCCTTGAGACAAAGCCTCTCATTCCATAATTAGAGATAACAGGCCAGGAACTGGAGACAAGATAGCAACAAAGCCTCATTCACACTTGATTTTATTTTGTCAACCAATAAGCATACAAGATCAGCAGATTGTTTTCCACTGTGATAAACAAAAGCATCAGACTAGTGGGACAGTAGGCTGGGAAACAGAAAACATTTCAGTGGTAGGAGAAAAGATATAAGAAGAAACAGTTGTAGCTAACTTTAGAGATCCATGTGCTTTAAGCTCATGAGTATGAGAAGTGGCATCCTAATGAGATCCTTCCATGGTTTAGCAGGCAATTATCACTAAATTTCTATTTACCCTTGAATAGCTCAAAGTAAACATTCTGACATCACCTTACAATAAAAATTGGTATTAAAGAAATTCAGCTTTATTTCCATTTTAATGGTTCATCAGTTAGTTTGATGAAGTAATATAAGGAAAAAAGTTAATCTAAAGAGTCTAATTATCAAACATAATCTTACCTGACCTATGGGGTAATTTTAAAACAAAGGGCTTCATATCTACCACAAAGTGATCAAATTCTGCATCCAGCTTCTCCCATTGTTCTTCTTCACTTCCCGTTTCCATAATGGAGTCTGTAAAAGATTTAAAATGAAAATATTAAGGATCTGTATGCTGAAAACTGCAAAACTCTGATGGAAGAGATAAAAGAAAACTCATTAGCATTAAATATCATTTCTCCCCAAACTGATCTATAGATTTCATGCAATTCCGATCAAAACCCCAGCAGTACTCTTTGTATACATAGATACAACTTTGGCTCACTTCTAGACTGTGAGGAAAGTTAAGTCAGTCAGGAAAAGCTAGGGTTTACTTAGAGCCAGAGTAGAGAGAGCTTCTTCCTATGAAGAGGTAGTTGATAAGAAAATGGAGGACACAGTGGTCAGTATGATATTATCATACTGAAGTTGATTTACCAGACAGAGGGCAATGTGTGGAGCAAGACGGCCTGTGAGGCAGAACAGAGCTTTTTTCCCCAAAAAATGTAATTTGCGAATCAAATAAATGACAAACTAGGGACCTTACATAATGTACAGGTAGTCCACATCCCTACGAAGACATTTATTTCATAACTTAGAGGAACTTGTTAGGTGTGGATAAATTTGTAATGTAAGAAATTTTGTCAAAACCTATGTTTCTGATTTTTGAGATTCACCCTCTTTTCAGTTTTTCTTGCTAATTAGGAAGAAATACAAGGACCAATATTTTAAAATTTTTAAGGGAAATTTAAAATTTTTAATTTTCATAGAGTTAAAATCACTTTTTTAGGATACAGTTTTATGAGTTTTTACACATGTGTAGAACAGGGTCTTGTACCTCCTCCACAGACAGTAAGCAGGACAACTCCAACACCCCAAATAATTTCCTTATGTCATCTCTTTGTATTCAGATCTTCCCCCACTGTTGACCCCTGTGAACATGTGATGTTTCCTATGCTAATACTTTTGTCTGTTCTAGAATGTCATACAAATGGATTCCAGATAATCGAAGTTTTCTTACTATGTATTAGAATTGTATATTTAAATTATTAAATTGAACACTAAGTAAAGGTATACCTCTGACAATACTCAGAGTGTGCCTACTACTCACATAAATTACTTCAAAAGCAAAAAATGAATAAATTGGGTGACTTGCTTATAATTATAACCTGTATCTGGATCATGTCTTACATTTAACTCACTGGCACTGCCTTTTTTAAAACTGATTTCGATGTGGACAGCTACAAAATGGGCTAAAGCCCTTCTCAAGGTTCTTAGCTGCCCCAGGAATCAACAAAGCATAAATAAGTCACAAATACCGAAAGACCTTAGGGGGAAAGAGCAGCCACAACTGCTAAACAAAGGCTGCACCTCATACATATAACGCCTCCTTCCTGAAAAGTGGCGGGAAATCAGTGTTATTCCATCAAACCTATTTTAAATACATGGTGGTTCATTAAAGAAAACTTGTAATAGGTACTTCAGTACATCAAAAGGTTTTCCATGTGCATGTTATCTGGCTTACACATCTCGATGTGTAGACAGTTACTGGACTATTGACTGAGCCTTCCTTAATTGTGTAAGGAGCATGATGTGTGCTTTTTGATCATCACCTTGGGAAACATACTATTTCATGGCCATTTCACTGAAGAGGAAGCTAAGGCTTAGTGGGGTTAACTAACTTACAGAGGGCAGTCAAGAAACACGTGGAATGAAGGGGAAGCATGCTAAAACACCTATTTATTACTTTTCATTTTCAATATATTCACCCTTAACCCTAATACACTTTTTAGATCATTCCGTAAGTTTATGTACACCCTCAAAAAAATGTTTTTGCCCTCAAATTGCAGCTTTAACCTCTTTGTCATTTGTAAATTTCTTCCCTCAAGCTGTTTTTCATATTTGGGAACAAATAATAATCAGATGGAGCCAGGTCTGGACTGTAGGAAGTGTGGTTAAATGTGTGGAAGCCACAGTGAAGAGCAGCCAATGCCATATTGCTCTGTGACCAGGCGCAAAATCCAGCTGTGTGCATTAGGACTTCCACCTGTCTGCTGTCCCCTGCCCCCGTTCTGCAAATTTCTCAACCACTCCTCCTAGGTCAGGGGTGGCGAACCTGTGGCACGCGTGCCCAAAGTGGCACGCGGAGCTGTGAATACCATTTAAAAAATGATTGTTTATGCTCTTCTAGACATAAAAATAATCGATACCTCCATCTCACTCGATGGGTTGGCACGCGAGTCGAGCGAGTATACTCTTATTTCATAAACTTTGGCACTCAATCGCCAAAAGGTTCGCCACCCCTGGCTTAGGTTCTAAGGAAAGTGGGAGCTGGGCCAGAACACTGTGCAGACGGTGGCGGGCCCCACTCCACTGCACCGACCTGAAGAGGCACGTGTCCTGTCCCCGCCTTTTTCTATTTTATTTTTACTCCCATCATTAAGTATCAAGGACAGGTAATAAAAGAAAAACAGCTGCACAATGATCAGAGTAAGTGTTGCTCATACTGACTTAAGCTACTTTCTTGAACATTGAAGAAAAAGAAAAACTCAGAAACACTAGTTCGCAGCACGCCGCGTTGCAGGGACAGGGGCTCGCCAAGTCGGTCTGTTATAAAGGGCTGTCCCCACAAAGGAGCCAACACACCGGCTCTGCCCTAAAATCCCGAGCCGCTGGTTCTGTTGTGGGAGGAATGTGCCGAGTCCCTAGGTCACTCGCCCGGCCCGCGTGGGCAGAAGCCGCGCCGGGCAGGGCGGGCGGCGGCGGCCCCCAGGCCCGGGGCGAGGGCCTCCCCGCCGGGTCCAGCACACAGATTTCCTCTCACAGGCGGCAAGCGCCCTGGTCCCATTTCCGGACCTTGTCACGATGACCGCTTCCCAAACTTGACTCAGAACTTTCCAAATCCGTGTCCGGGCTGGAATCCACTCTGCAAAGCGAAATCACAGCGGTCTGCACCGAGACCCCCGAACGCGGCGCGCGCCCCTCGGGCCTTCAGAGCCGGCCCCGGGGGAGGGGGGCCTGCGGGGACGGCGCCCCTCCCCGAACACCCCCCACCCCACAAAATTCCACCCGAGAACCCGGAGATAGGGACGCGGGAGGAGGGAAATTCGGGAAAAACAAGAACCTGGTGCCGCCACTGCTACCGCCGCTAAACGGTTTCAAATCCTTGCCGGCCGCCGCCGCCGTCGCCACCGCCCAGCACGACGGGGGCGGGGACTTCCGCGCTCGCAGGCCCCGCCCCCTTGTCCACCCCTCAGACCAAGGCTAGGGCGCCGCCCCGTTGCCATGACAACGGCTGGAGCGACAGCCGCCGTCGCCCAGCAAGTCCGAGGCGGGGACTTCCGCGCTCGCGTTTTCCCTCGGCGGTCCAACCCCGGCGCGTGCGCGGCCGGCACCGTTGCCATGGCGACGGTCTCCCCCTCCTCGCCGTTGCAGCCTCCAGGCTCGCCTTCCAAATTGGTGGCGTTTAGGCCTGTTTTGGGCCCAGGCTTGCGGGATGATCAGACCTGTATACTCCGTGGACACTGCTGCTCTCGAGCGTCCCGCGCGGACAGTGGCTTGTGAACCCTTGAGGGGCTTTGAAGGAAGAAAAAATAAAGAGCAAAGAAAATGGGATTACGGAAGGTTGTTCACGGAAGGCTGTGACCCCAAATTCTGAACATGCTAAAATTAAATAAAAAGGCTTCGTGTTTATCAGTTCTGTGTAGACTAGCACAATCTCGCGGAAAATGTAATTTTGCTGCTCCCAGGAAGTCTCAGCCACCTCGGGAGAGTTTCTATGGTGATATTCTTTGGTCTTCTATTACATTTCTTGGAAAACTCCGAACTATATTTTTTAAATATACAGGCAGAAACAGCATTTAAATTGTAAAAGCACTCACTTAAATGAAATTCAGTTTACCACTGTTTTTCATCTAATTTCACAACAGGATTCCTTCTGCAGTGTCTTTGCAAAACACTCAGTGTGATGCCACATCTAACATAGCACAGCTTGAAGCATCTTTTCAGTTTTCCATAAAGAAAATAGAAGATTCATTCATTTGTAACTCGTTACTTTCAAGCTTCCAGAGGGAAGTCATGTTTTTTCCAAAGTGCTTTTTCAAACCCAGTCCTTTGGAAGTAAAACCAAACAACAGTTCTTCATTGTTTCAGTGACAAATCATGAAGGCTAAGGGAAAGAAAAGGTATGAAAAGCTTTTAAGAATGCTTAACTTCTCAAAAGCATATTTGAACATGTTTGTGGCTAAAGAATGATCAGTAATCCAGATCATTTGCACAGAGAACCAGAGATGCAAAACCCAGACATGCAATTGCAGGAATTTGACCATTCAATGAAGAGATTCAAAATATATACGTAACCACCTTGAGGAAAAAAACATGAAATGAACTTGACAAATGATGTCTAAATTTACATGAGCAGAAAAGTGGATGATGTTTAAAAAAAAAAAATCAAGGGGGAAATGCAACAAAGTCCAATTTATCTGAGGAAATAATTGCAGCAGAAAAAATAAGACTAAGTTAAAAAGTAAAAAAAAAAAAAAAAGGAAGTACATTTCTTAAAATATTTTATCTAAATAATAAAAATGAGAAAATCCCCCTTTCCACTTTTAAATACTAGCAGAAATATATACCTACCTATACATACATACATATAGTTATGCTAATGAAAATATTAAGATATGCAGGTAGGGTTTTTAGTGTTACTAATGTCATACATATTTAGACGGGACACCAGTTTGAACCTAAGCTGTGGTCCCCTTAGGATTCAAGCCTGTATGTCATAGTTAGAGGACTGGTGGGTAGCACTTGAAATTTCCTTACGTGAGAACCAAGGACACTCCCAGGAAGTAACTTATCCTAAGAGATGGAAAGCAGATCTGGTTCAATGATAATATAGAAACATTGAAGGGAAGGTGATTCTATAAAAAGCACAATGTTGGTCATAGAGTGACTTCCAGCTCTCCTCCTCTTGTTGTAATAGAATAATTCCTAATCTTCTGAAGTGAGGAATGTCCTTCGAAATTTTTAAAAAACTATAACCCTCCTCCCTTACTCCACTACCTCCAACTGCCTACATGCTCCAAAATGTGCACAGAAATCAAAGGTTCCCAAGATGACTGAAGCCCATCCAGGGAACCTAGGTTAAGAACTGTTCTGTGGATTTTCTATCCATGTAAACTTTGAGAAGAGAAATCTAAGCAGCATCTGTATACATAATTTCTGAAGACAACAAACTTAGTACAGGCATCATTGCTTGTCCCTAACACTGGGTTCCAGCAGCCTCAGGGGCAGGCATTACTAACAAACAGCAGCAGCTGGGATGCCTTCATTTAGCATCAGAAGCAAAAAATGAGAATAATAATAACATGTTCACAGCTACAAACATTTGGAGGAAAATAAATGAGGCACGCCATATACGAGTTTAGTAAGATACAGAGCACACATGAGACCCACCCTGGGGATCTCCAGATACACAATACTTGGGAAGAAATTGCTGGAATCAGAGTCCATTCAGAAACCTCAAGGGTAAAGCCAGACAAATACTAAATTGTAACTGCTGTATTATAGCCCCAAGCTTGTGTGGCCTGAAAAAATATAGTTTCATATAAATGTTTTTATGGGCAAACATTTATGGCAACCAATGAATATGACTTCTATGTCTAGTTATTTTATACAGGATAATAATTTGTCAGCTAATTATATATTTATTGAACATCTAGTATGTGTAGATATCTTAAGGGAATGTTTCCTCTATTAGGAATACTCTAACACCCTGCTCTTCACTGAAGCTTAAATGCCACTTCCTCACAGAGGTGTTTAATGCACTAATTCTCAAACCATCCCTTATTCTCTTTCAAAGCCCATTGTTCTTTTTCTTCATTGCATTTCTCAAAATTTGTACTCAAATGTTAACTAATATTCATCATTTTGTTTTAATGTCTATAGGCTCCATAGGATGGGGATCATATTCATTTCACCATTGCAGACCAGCACCTTGCAGGACAGCTAGCATGTAGAAACAATCCATAAATGTTTATTAGATTAAAAAATTAATGCACATTTTCCTATTGTGCTTTTTCTGTACCTGGGGTAGAATGTGTATGTATAAAAATAGTATCTCTTTTTAAATTGCATTTTCCATTATCAGAAAAGTTGAAATATTTGAATATCTCCATTAGTCCTTCACTTTTATTCTTCTGCAAAATATTTATTTAGCCCTTCATCCATTTTTCTGGAATTTGACATGATATACAAGAGCTGCCTGAAAAGTGTCTAGCCATGAAATATGAAAAATAGAGGCATTTATTGCTGGATTTTTTTCCAGACAGCCCTTGTATGTATCTTCTATATTTTCATTTATTGTTTCAAATCTAGCAATGACTCTATACACAGTACTTATGCATAAGCTAATGTTCTAAATAATTAAATTTCAATGAGTCACCATTTTGTATTAAGATACTGTGTATCATTAGAATGAAATACATGAATGACTCTTAGCACTCTAAATGGAAAGCAATTTATAAATACCAAGAATGATTATTATTATGTAAACACATAGCAACATTAGAGATAAATATCAGAATAATCCTTCAGCCAGTAAATCCCTTAAATGGGATAGGAAATGATTCCCAACTTCCTATTTACAGGTCACATAAGTATGAACTCTGAAACAAATAGATATAGTATAAAGAGAGTAGAAACTGAGAACAACAGGCATATTTTCTTTTCTTCATGACTAAAAAAAGAGTTACTGGCTTTAGCATAATGGCCTGGGTTTCTTCCCTAGGCCAGCACTAAGCTATACTCACCATTCCACCCCCGCTTTGTGGCTTACTCTATCCTGCCTTCTTGGATAATCCATGTTTTAAGGCTAATAACAGACATAAACTGACTATTCTTTTTCCCTACCCTTCAATAATATACACCCATATTGCCTTAGCCCGTGTCCATGACAGCCATGACAGTAGGTGGCTGACAGCCACCTACTAGGGTACTTCATAGCCTCCACTATACAAAAATCTCTCCACCAACCTCTTTCTAGTGCTCTTCCCTAGGCTATAACTTTAGAGTCCAGTTATTTTCATGAAGCCACGGGAGAAATTCATAGCTTAACTAGCAGTCTAAGAATGGCATAAAAGACATAGTTCTGAAGTTTGGATATCTGGGTCTGTCATTGATTAGCTTTGTGACTCAGGTAAACCAAATTATATAATTTCCCAGAGCTTTGGTTTCTTTACCTTCCTTATGGCATGATTGGAAAGATATAATTAACAAAGTTGAGATATCTGGAAAATTTTACCAGATGCTTAACACAATGGAAACTTCAATATCAAGTCTTCTTTTCATTCCCAACCGTTTTTGTAAATAATAGATGCCACAAGGAGGCAGCATTAGCACACAAAAAACTAGTTATGCCCCCCCCAACACACACACACTCATGTACACACATACATCGCACATTCACATGCTCACACACACTAACAACACACACGCTCAAACAATATACACACACACGAGGGATAAACACTCACACATATGCACACCACACACATACACACATATATACACACCCCAAGCTGTTTTCTTTCCTTTTTCTTTTTTTTCTTTCTTTTATCTTTTTAATCTTTCTATTTTAGGGATTAAGGTGAGGAGTAGTCCTCAAGTTAGTTTGTGGGAAATTTCAATGATAAATACTTATTATTGAGTTTGGGGGCTCAGAAATGAGAAATCCCGTGTGTTGAAAAGTTGGGCCAATTTCTTTTTTTTTAAGATTTATTTTTATTGTTTTTGATAGAGAGAGAGAGAGAGAGATACAGAGACAGAGACAGAGAGAACGGGGAGGGCCCAGAACAGTCTCCATAGTTGCACATCATTGGTTTTTCCACATAGTTTCATTCCACAGGTGGGCAAGGCTGCACAGGGCAGGAACTGGGCCGGGGTCTCGTCCCGGTGAGAACTGAACTGGGGGAGCTCCCCAGTCCAGCATGTGGGTCCGCACAGGCCGGGGCCGGGATTCGATCCTTGGTCCCCAGGACTGCAAAGTGAGCGCTTAACCCACTGAGCCATCCCGGCTCCCCTGTTGGCCAATTTCTTACAAACAAGAGAAGTCATTTTCTGTACTATAGACTTCTTGCAAAAATATGTTATAGCATGAGAGACACCTTTGTGTTTAGAAGCCCATCCTGCCATAATCCAAGAGAAGAAAGCACTTCCGAGGAACCTACTTGTCTTGGAAGAAGGTCTCATTGGCCACATGCAGCTTACAGGGTTCACTGGGTTGCTAGTTAAGGACCATCACATAAAATGGGAAGACGGCATTCAGCCATGCTAAAATATAGGATGATAACCGGTAACGTACGGTTATAGTTTTCAGTCTTGCTTCAGTGGGTCACACGCATGTGAGAGGAGAAGGGTAGTGCTTCCTGGACTATGAGCTAGCAGGGAGGTCACCACACACTGTGACTATGGAGGGTAGAGCTGAATTTTGATGACAGGTAACCTGGTGATATAAGCATTTAAGAAAAAAACATTTGCAAAAGAGAATCTACTTATGGGACTAAACGAACCACATAATCATTAAAATAGAGGGACTGTAAATGGGTAGTTTCTATTGATCAGCAGCTCTCATCTGAGCTGCCTCTTCAGACTGCAAAAAGAGCAGATTTTTCTTCTTGTGACAATATCATTAAGTTAGAGGAATTAATACTTTGGCCTAAGCTCTAAAGCAAGGGTGTCCAATCTTTTGGCTTCTCGGGGCCACACTGGGAGAAGAATTGTCTTGGGCCACATATAAAATACACTAACACTAACAATAGCTGATGATTTTAAAAAATAATCACAAAAATATCTCATAATGTTTTAAGCATATTCATGACTCTTGTGTTGGGCCACATTCAAAGCCATCCTAGGCCACATGCGGCCTGGTGGCCTAGGATTGGACAAGCTTGATCTAAAGTCTACTGTATTTTTTTGGAGATCCAAGCCTACCCAGCAGCCAGATTATGTCTTCCAATAAACAAAATTATGCAAAAAGCCATTTTCAACAAACTTGCCATATTCCAGAAGCTTCTTTGTGGAATGGGCTGGGGATGAGGTGGGGAGATATAGGAGTGTTAGGCTTGGGAGCTTTTAGCATTCTGAACACCTGATATTTCCAAACAATAGACATAAAGCTACCATTATCAAGATGGTGTGGAATGACAAAAGAACAGGCAAAGAGATCAATAGAACAGAATAGAGAAGCCAGAAATAGACTTCCATAAACATAATCAACTGATCTTCGATAAAGGAGCAAAAGCAATACAGTGGAACAGAGATCGCCTTTTCAATAAATGGTGCTGGAACAACTGGACATCCATATGCCAATTAAAAAAAAAAAAAGGATCTAGAAATCTAGACACAGACCTTACACTCTTCACAAACATTAACTTAAAATGAATCATAGACCCAAATGTAAAACGCAAAGCTATATAACTTTTAGAAGATAACAGAAGAAAATCCAGATGATCTTGGGTATGGCAATGCCTTTTTAGATACAATGCCAAAGACAAGTTCCATGAAAGAAATCACCAACAAGCTAGGCCTCATTAAAATTAAAAACTTCCACTCTGCAAAAGACAGTATCAAAAAGAATAAGAAGGCAAGACACAGAGAGGGAGAAAACATTTGCAAAAGACAGTTGATAAAGGACTGTTATTCAAAATCTACAAAGAACTTCTAAAGCTTAACCATAAGAAAATAAGCAACCTGGTTTTTAAAATGGGCCAAAGATCTTAACAGATACCTTATCAAAGAAGATATATGGATGGCAAATAAGCATATGAAAATATGCTCCGTATCATATGTCCTCAGGTATGATATTCAAATTAAAACAAGCTATCACTACACACCCATTAGAAAGGCCAAATTCCAAAATACTAACAACAAATGCTGGTGAGGATGTGGAGTAACAAAAATTCTCATTCATAGCCAGTGGGAATGCAAAATGGTACAGCCACTTTGGAAGACAGTGTAGTGGTTTCTTACAAACTAAACACTAGGTGAAATATGTGAAAGTGATCAAAAGGTACAATTTTACAGTTATAAAATAAAGAAGTCCTGGGGATATAATATACAGCATAGTGACTATAGTTAATAATACTGTATTGTATATTTGAAAGTTGCTAAAAGAGTATATCTCGAAAGTTCTTACCACAAGAAAAAATGTGTAGCTATGTGTGGTGATGGATGTTAACAAGACTTAATGTGGAGATCATTTTGCTATATATGCATATCTCACATCATTATGTTGTACACCTAAAGCTAATGCAGTGCTATGTCAATTATATTCCAATAAGAAACAAACAGACAAACAAAACTACTCTTACTGTATGATACAACAATCACACTCTTTGGTGTTTATTCAAAGGAGTTGAAAACTTACATTCACACAAAATTATACACATGGATGTTTATAGCAAGCTGTATTCATAGCTGCCAAAATTTGGAAGCAACCAGATGTCCTCCAATAAACCAATACATCCAGACAATGGAATATTATTCTGCACTAAGAAATGAGCTATCAAGCCAGGAGAAAACATGGAGGAAACTTGAATGTGTATTACGGAGGAAAGAAGCCAACCTGAAAAGGCTACATACATACTGTGTGATTTCAACTATATGACATTTTGGAAAGAGAAAACTATGGAAACAATAAAAAGGCCAGTGATTGACGTGGGGCTAGATGAATAGGCAGAGTACAGAGGATTTTTAAGGCAGTGAAAATAATAATGATGAGTATATGACATTATACATTTGTCCAAATCCACAGAATGTACCACACTAAGAATGAATCCTAAGGTAAACTATGGATTTGAGGTGATTATGATGTGTCTGTGTAGGTTTATCTTTGGTTAATAAAATATATATATATGTATATATGTGTGTGTGTGTGTATATATATACATATATACATATATATACACATATATATATACATACATATATATGTGTGTGTACACACACACAAATAATCACTCTGATAGGTGACATTGATAATGGAGGAGGCTATGCATGGATGGGGACAGGGAGTATATATGAAATCTCTGTATCTTCCTCTCAATTTTGTTGTAAACCTAAAAGTGCTCTAAAAAACAGCCTTTAAGGCAGGGGTTCCCAACCTTTTTATACCCTAGGGTGCATTCTAAAATATCGGTAGGGCAGCAGGCACCAGCTATTTCTAAGGATATTTATTATTGAACAAGAATAAAAAATAATAAACAAAAATAATTTTAAAATAATAAATTTATTGTACAAATTATATACACACAAAGAAACATATATACAAAACGTAATACAAAGTAAAAAAAAACACATGTATAATAAAATCATTTAAAAAAACATAAAAGAAAACATAAAAAAACCAATCTGTCAGTGTGATCTTTGGCATTGCATTTCATTGGCCAGTGCCTCGTAATTAGGAGAGTATGACAACAGCCCTGTTAGCAAACAATTATTAAGATGCTCATCGGTAAGTTGAGATCTATATCGTGATTTTATTAAATTCATGTTTGAAAACAAAGATTCGCATAAATACGTTGACCCGAAAAACGATTTGATTTTATATGCCCCGTTTTTAAAAATGGGAACCTTTCTTTGTCGACTATGTTCCATAAGTCCTCTGATATTAAGGATTTTAGCAAAATATCGTTCTTAAGGTTCAAAATTTCTAACTCTAGTTCTTCTGCTTTCCCCTGAACAAGGTCTGCAATACATGCGGCTAATTCTATTACATTTATTTGGCAAGTAAAAGGATTGATACAGAAAGAGACAATTGGCTCGATATTTGTAAACTGCAGAAATCTCTCTTCAAACTGTTTTTGAAGCACTTGCAGGATCTCAATAAATAATGACACATTTAATTCATTGTTACCTAGCATTTTCCTCATATATGGGAAGTGCACGAGAGACTTGATATGCAGATGTGATATCAACAGTCAGTTTTGCTTTCAATGCGTTTACAGAGCTTATCATTTCAGCTATATTTTTGTCTTTTCCCTGCAACTCCAAATGGAAAGAATCTAATTTTTCCATGGTGTCAGCAAGAAAACCCAAATCCACCAGCCAGCAAGAGTCTGTTAGTTCATCAGAATTTTCATTTTTATCATGTATAAATGTTTTTATTTCTTCAATTAAGTTCACAAATCTTGTAAGAACTTGACCTTTACTGAGCCAACGTACTTCAGTATGCAGGATGAGATCGTGTTCTTTA
>PVKE010042667.1:0-13658 GCA_004027555.1 Craseonycteris thonglongyai
AAGCAAAGAGGCAGCCAACCAACTGGGAGAAAATATTTGCAAACAATACCTCTAATAAGGGGCTAATATCAAAAATATACAAAGAACTTGTACAACTCAACAAGAAAAAAACAAGCAATCCAATTAAAAAATGGGCAGATGACCTTAACAGACACTTCTCTCATGAAAACATACATATGGCCAACAGATATATGAAAAAACACTTCACTAGCAATTAGGGAGATGCAAATAAAAACCACAATGAGATACCATCTTACACCTGTTAGAATGGCTATAATCAACAAGACAAGGGATAACAAGTGCTGGAGAGGCTGTGGACAAAAAGGAACCCTCATACACTGTTGGTGGGAATGTAAACTGGCACAACCACTATGGAAGGCTGTATGGAGATTCCTCAAAAAATTAAGAATGGAATTACCATATGACCCAGCCATCCCTCTACTGGATATCTACCCAAAAAACCTGAAAACCTTAATCTTTAAAGATGTCTGTACCCGCATGTTCATCGCAGCACTGTTCACAGTGGCCAGAACATGGAAACAACCAAAATGCCCTTCAATAGATGACTGGATAAAGAAGATGTGATACATTTACACAATGGAGTACTACTCAGCAGTAAGAAGAGATGAAATACAGTCATTTGTAACAACATAAATGGACCTTGAAACCATCTTATTAAGCGAAATAAGTCAGACTGAAAGAATCAGGAAACATGACCTCACTTATAGGTAAATTATAAAACTGAAAGTAACAAAGACACAAAAACTATGGACACACTCAACAGTTTGGTGGTTACCTGAGGAAAAGGGAGGTGGGGGGAGTTGGGAGTGGGCACCAGATATATGGTGACAGAAGGAGAGCTGATTCTGAGTGGTGAGCACATAATGCAATGCATAGGTGATGTAGATTTGTACATCTGGAAACTATCTAATTGTTACCAACCAATGTCACCCCAATAAATTTTACAATAAAAATATATATATATTTGGGGAAAGCTGGGATGGCTCAGCGGGTAAAGCGCTCGCTTTGAAGCCCTGAGGACGAAGGATTGAATCCCGTCCCCAGACCATGCGGACCCACATGCTGAACTGGGGTGTGCCCCCAGTTCAGTTCTTGCCGGGGGCCTATGTGGGAGGCTCCCGGTCCAGTTCCTGTCCTGCGCAGCCCTGTGCCCACCTGTGGAGTGAAACTATATGGAAAACTAATGTCAACTATGGAGACTGCTCTGGGCCCTCCCCCTTCTCTCTGTCTCTGTCTCTGTTTCTCTCGCTCAAAAATCAATAAAATAAATCTTTAAAAAAATAAATAAAAATATTTGTATGTTTTTATAGTTGTTTGTTTCATGTGCATTTTATGTTCTTATTTTTGGGTTATATAATAGCCCCAATCACAAGAAGGATTAAAAGTGGCTCACTAAGACATAAATATTTAGTAAAAATAGTAAATTCTAAAACTGAGAATAATATAACTGTTAATTGTAAGTAGTTCCAAAGGTTAATATAAACCTGAGCATGATCATTTTGTAAACCAGCCAAAGAAAGAGTACCGCATTTTCCGGCGTATAAGACGACCCCCTAATTTTACAGCTAAAACATAGGTTTAGGCCTATATTCGCTGTATAAGACTACCCCCCACTTCCGAGGCTGTAGTCTTATACCGCGAATATAGGCCTAAACCTATGTTTTAACTGTAAAATTAGGGGGTCGTCTTATATGCCCGGTCGTCTTATACGCCGGAAAATACGGTATGAATAGAATGATTATCTGAAAATTGGATCTTATTGGTTTAGTTATTCTTTTGCATCTATTTCTTATGTGCTGTTTATTGTGAAACTTTGTCAAGTAGTAAGCATGAAACCATGGGGGCTCTCTCATCATTTTCAGACAAACCTCACTGGCTTCTTTGTCAAACCAATCAAGTGTTCTATTTCTCAGACTAAAAGCAAAAAAAATATCTCATATAAAATCAGTTACTTTTGCCCTGAAAGTAAAACACACATGCAGACACATACACACACATACACCCCTACTAATATAGTAGCTAATTTTTACTGAGTGACAAGTACTCTTCTGTGCACTCTACGTATATTAAATTTTTACATGTATTAAATCTTTACTAGAAACCCAGTGAGTGACTGTTACTATTTTCACTTAATAGGAAAGGGAACTAAAGCCACATAGTAGTTGATTAACTTACTGGAGGATACACAGATATCAGAACTCGGATTGGAACCCAGTATTCTGGCCTTCTGAACACACTCTTTTAACCACTATCCATTTATACCACAGTGGCATCCTCCAGAATGCACTTCTTGGAGGAAAAGCAGTTATTTCTCACATTATTGAAGAAAAGTTTGTAAAACTAACTACAAAGGTGATGATAGCATCATGCTCAGAGAGAAAAAATAATGAAATTTAGAAAAATTTCTTTATTAAATGACCTTGGTAGACTTCTAATGTTATCTGAGTCATTTACTATTGAGTATATGAACTAAGATATATTTTTACTAAATTGAAAGGAAACACTAATATTGAAAGTATGAATCAGCTCTTGACATGTGTAGAAATGAAAAGTGATGAAAGACTATTTTTTACTGAGACTACATGAATCAGGAGAAGAAGAGACTTTTGGACTGTTGAGCCAAGAGTAGGTTTGGAAAGGTGTTTGTTTGGATGACTACCAACAAAGCATAGTTGAATTACAGGAAGAGGATTAGTGGCATTGTTCTGTGGTAAAAGGAGGTTGCTCCCAATGTCAGTTTACTCTTTGCTTTATTCATGGGAATACTTATGGTCAGAAATGTGCTGCTTGACCTTGACTAAATGTTGAAAGAAATAAAGAAAATGTGCCTTTGATCAAATGATCTCTGTTGGCTGTATGTCTTTGTAGTATACTGTGAGAAGAAACGAGTAGCAAGTGCCCTTCTGAGCACTGTGGAGTGTGGCTGTGCAGGAGAAAGGTATTCCTATTCTGAGCTGGGGAAAGAAGGCTTTCTGGAAAAAGAGGTGCCAAAAAGCTTGAGAACCACTCTGTTAATAGATTCATGTTTTACTTGAAAATACAATTACAGGGAGCATGAATCTTAATCAGGATTTCATAAACCATTAATACAGGTTGTGTTCGTTAGAACTGGATCATTGTTGTCATAGTGGATTGATTGTCACTAAGATTAGTGGTTAAATAAATTTCCTATGACAAATATAGGAAACAGCGTTTTCTATAAAAATACTCAAACAAAGGTCATTTTCCATAATAAATGTAGAATAAGTCTAGTCCTTGGAATTACTGAAACAATCCTTTTAATATTATAGCAAAGTTCTTTGCCCTTCGTAGAAAACAGCCATATGGATAATTACAAAGCAAACATACATGACAGCAGTGTAACTGATGACAGAATTAAATTTAGATTTCACTTGAATTTTATAACAAGTATATAAATATTTACTAACTTTCCTTTATTTACTAACAAAATGTAAAGAGCTAACTCAGGACTTACATTCTCAAAGTACCTGGGTCAATAAGGTCCCATTCTGTGATGGTTCCTCATTAATAACTGCTAGTCAAGGCTTCCAGCCTCCGACTTGATTATAGTTTTTTTGATATATTCATGATACTGTTTTCATTGTATACTGTACAGAGTCTTCTGCAGCTTGATTTTTTTCACTTAGTATGTTTTTAAATTTTTTTGAATGTTTTTAAATGTCCGTAAGTGTAGCTCTAGTTTATTTACTTTTACTTCTTTATAATTCATTGTTAAAATGTAATTATTTGTGTTCCCAATAATATTATTTAGTTTTTCATTTCTTGTTGTTGTTGTTGTTTTTGTTTTTGTCATTCCATGTAATGCTATAATGAACATTTTCATACATGTTTCCTTGTCTACAAGTGAGTAAGTCACTGTGGGACAGACAGCTAGTCTCAAAATTTGAGGACTCCCAAAGAGCTCATCTTTGAAAATGCTAGAAAATTCAAGAATATACAAGCACACATTCTATTAGCTGTCACAGTAATGATATCATCACATATGATAGAGCCTCTGAAAAGTTCCACACCATAGACTCATGAGAGGATGAGAATTACAAAGGCAAATAACTTGCCGGATTATTATGAAGTTAGTTTTCTTGAGGATCCCTGGAAAGGGGTCATTTATGCTCAGGGCTCCCTAGGCCACACCTGAGACCTACTGCTCTAGGGAACATTCCACAGACCAAATGCTAGGTTGTAGAGTCTGCATATTTTTTAATTCACTGAAGATTGATCAGTTGCTATCCAAAATATTTATACCACACTTACACTTATCTTGAAATGTGTAAGAGTTTTTATTCTTCCACATCCTTATGAACAATTTGAATTGTCAGAATTTTAGACTTTGACCCATCTTATATGGTGCCTAAGTAAGTCCTTTACTTCCTTGTGAACTGAACTATGCATAGGAGTGTTTGTTACATTTGTCCAGTAGCAGGGTTATCGGGTTATCTATTATGTCATATTTCTATCACATTCCGTGGAAGTCCCATTGAAAGATTGAAGAGCGAGACTGACATAATCAGTTTTTAGGTTTTAAATAGACCTGTGTCAAGGAGAGGTAAGAAGTCAAGAGGAGGCAAGATGGCCAATTAAGAGCCTCTTCCTATAATCTTGGAAAAGCTAATGGAGGCTTTAAATAAAAGCAATGGTAGTTGAGATGGGGAGAAACTTGAGAAATATTTAGGAGGTAAAATTAGCAGACCATGATAGTTACTGTATTTTTCAGTCCATAAGACGCACTTTCCCTCCCAAAAAAAGTGGAGGGAAAAGTGTGTGCGTCTTATGGAGCAAATACTGCAAAGAAGAGTGCACGTTGGGGACCTTAATGATGCTGTGGGGAAGCCTGCAGCCAGATCAGAAAGCAGGGACTGCATGGAAGGAGAGTGGATCCAGGCAGGTCAGGTGCGTCTTATGGAGCGAAAAATACGGTATTTGGGTGGCAGACTGATGAAAGGCAAAAATCAGTGATTCCTTGGTTTCCAACTTAGGTTTCTTACTAGCTGGTATCACTAAGATAGAGATAGGGATAAAGATAGAGGGTACAGAGCAGGAGCACGTTTGTAGGGAATTAATAGTTTGGGACACTATGTGTTCAAGGTGCTCATGAGACAGACAGTCAAGTCAAGATGACCAGCAAGCAGTTGCGTATATAAGTCAGGGAAACAAAGAAAGTGGCAAACTTCAAGTAAGAAGGAATAGTAAGCAGTACTAAACAGAAACATCCTACAAGATAAGGATTTAAAAGTGTCCACCTCATTTGGCAATTAGGACATCATTGGTTTATTAATAATGGCATGTTAAAGCTTATCAAGATGAAAGCAGAGTATAGAAGAAAAACAAACCAGGTACCAGAATCCTCCAGAGGGAATGTACATTGAATGTTTACTAGTAAATTACAGTAATGAAAATAGGTATGGGAAAGAATGTCTGTTTTTAATGGAGAAACCAAAGAGTGTTTATTATCTACAAAGCATTTAGTAAATGATTATTGAACAAGCAAGCCTCACCCCTATATGTTACTAAGCAGTGTTATTATAATAATGTTAATAACATTACTATGTGTAAGTCATTGATTTTACTATTGTGAATTTTTTTTCTGTGATTTATAACATAAGCCAATAACTGATGCCATTTAGCATTTACATATTGACAAATGCAAAGCTGTTTTACAATAAAAATGCCTCAGCAAAAATTTAACACTGCAACAACAAAACATCCTTTCTTTTTCTCTCTCTCTCTCTCTCTCTCTCTCCCTCCCTCCCTCCCTCTCCCTCCCCCTTTCCCCCCTCTCCCCCTTTCTCTCTCTCTCCCCTCTCCCTCTCCCTCTCCCTCTCTAATGAATAAAAAAGATGAAAGTATATTTGGAAAATAATGGTGACATGTCACAAATAACTTGTTTTCTATTTATCCCCTCTCAGACACTATCAGTAGGAAACAACTGCCACTCCTTCCCCAGCTCACTCCCCTGTAAGTTGGAAGCAGATGATCTGCTCTCCTGAAAGAGCAGCAAATTCGTTGCCTGGGTGATATCTCATTACTAAGGCAACCAATTTGGTGCATCAGTGTGAATCCCAATTTTAAAATGTAATTATGCCAAGATATGCTTGAGATGTGATTAAAAGAAATCTGTCCCCCTTTAGAAGGAAAACATTTCGTATGTTAGATGAAAGAAAGGGGGAAATAGTGCTTTTATTCTTTGCTAGCTTAAATACATCTTTCAACTGAACTCCCCCACTATGCTTAGTGAAAGTGCCTACATTGGTTTCTTCCTCACCACGTTTTTTTTATTTGAGATATTCCGGTCCCAAGACACTTTTCTCTGGAGACCTGTCACTTATAACCCAGCATTTGTCGTCTCCATGACAACACTTTCTGGTCCCTATAGGTGGTAGTAGAGAAAAAAGGAAGGGAAAAAAACCCATGGCTACATTGTCATTGTACTTTTCTTGTTTTATTACTGGAAGCTCAAGAGATTACTCTTTATAAGGAATTAAGTAGTGAAAAGGAAGTGATTAGATGACTAGATGTTTTCATTACATTAGAAACTTCTGAACTCTTCAGTGAGGATTGCTATCCCAGACTCAAATGAAAGCTCTTACGGATAGATGTACCACCAAAAGCTTGTCTGGAAGAAGACTACATCAGCAGGTAGCTGAAGATGTGCACAGCCAAATCAAACAAAATACCATTGGATCTCTGCTGAACAATTCATTTGTCTTCCTCTTCAACAAAAATTGTTTAAAAATAAAAAAGAGCATATTTGGGTACAGAGAGTATTTAATTTCCAACTTTATGAAAAGTGAAATCCATGTAACTCATTAAGTTTACCGTTTGCTGTATCTGCCAGGTAGCTCAGGGCTCAGATTTGTACTCAAATCCAAGAACTACTCATGTTTGGAATTCGAGTGTCACTGTCTTCTTTCCCACCTACAGCCCTGCTCCTTTATCCTACTTGGGTGACTTCATTGTCCATGTAACTTCCATGTAACTTCCGTCCAATCTTTTTTAAAATAGTTGGGTAACAAATACTAAAGACAATGAAGAAATTATTGTAATGACCATTCGCTCCAGTGACAACACTAACAATAATGTAAAATAACAAAAAAAAAGATACTATTTAATAAAACTTACTTTTTGAAAAGGCTTTTCTAAACTATGTGATTTTGCCACATATTAGGCTAAGACTTTAGGAATGACAATATACAGATTAGGTATATAATAGAATATTTGTGGTTTAAGTGTGAGGGCTACAGTGTTGAGGTTTATTTTATTCTTTTTCTTACTATAGCAAATGTATGTAACTGCTACCAAGAAATCTGAAGATATCAGGAAATTGCTCATATTCTTTGCCATGTCACATTTAAACACATTCTGCTTTGTTAAGTTTTGCTAGCCAAAAAAAAAAAAAAAGGTTTATAAAATATTTAACACATTCTGGGAAATGTATCATTATTTATTGTATATCTACAGAGAGTATTCAGTTTATCTTAATGGGAAGAAACTGAATAGTGGCTTTAAACTTTTTTTTATTTCAACAAGAACAGAATATAAATACCTTTAATATACAAAAGGCCCTTCCAAAGAAATGAAATAAGTACCTCACTAGATAATAGAGCAAAAATATGCACTGAAAAAATGGCCAGCAACCATATTTTCACTGTCAACTACTCAGCGTTTTTTATTTTGTTTTGTTTTAATCACAAACAGTGTTGCTGAGGATATATGTATTACTGGCAATAAGAGTAAATTGCTAAGAACTTTCAGAAGAGTAGTTAGCAATCTGTTTCAAAAAAAATTTTTAAATTGGGTTTACCCCTAATCTAGCAATTATAAATTATACTTCTAGAAATTTATACTAAGGAAATTCTTAACAATTGATGTTAAAATTTAGTTGTAAGAATTTTTTTTCAACATTTCTCATGAAAGTGGAAAATAATGGAGGAAATATTAAAAAATTAGTTATATAAATTATAGTATATCCATACCATAGAAAACTAGGCAGACATTAACAATGGCAATGTAAAAAATAATAACATCGAAAGTGTTAATGATAAATACTAAGTAAAAATATACTAGTATGTTTGAAAAGAGGATGTTTAGTATGATTCCTTTTTAACCACATTGTTAATTCTTAGAAATATCTATGCTCATGCATCCACACGTACACCCATTATATATATATATAATGAGTAATATATTTTTATTTAGTGATTTTTGTCAGAAAGTCTTAATGTTGCCAAACATTGCTATCTATATTTAGCTCTGTAAGAAGAGTCTGTATTTTTAAGAAAATTTCATTACAAAATAAGATATTTACTAGTCATCTGCCCTGAGTTGGTTTTATTGTATTTTGTGTGGACACAAACACTCAAAAGAAACCAGACACTCAGAGAAAATATGTTGGATACTAACAACCTTGTAGAATTAAAAATACAATCAAGCATTTATAATTCAAATGCAGGTTTACAAAGTACTTTATTCACAGACTTATTGTACTTCAAATAGATTAGAAATAAGGAACAACGTGAAACTATATTATTTTTATCTACAAAATTCTAGGTAACAGTTTTTCTTATGTGTTTGTTGTGAAAAAAACAAAAAAACATGACATCATCCATATCTCACCACCAAAATGTAACTATTGTTAATATTTTGGAATGTATCTAGCTATCTTTGTGCAGCTCTCTTACACACACTCAAATATGCACACATACACTTTAAAACTGAAGTCATGCTGTATGCACTGTGCAGGAGAGTTCAGTATGAAAATCAGCAGAACCTGGTGATGTTTGTGGTACTCTGCCCTGAACTACTTCTGTGTGATCTCCCAGGTTCCGTCCTTGACCTTCATCTGCACTTCTGTATCTTAGTTTTCATGATGTTCATCTGTTCAGAAATTCTCCAATCACACAGAATTAATTCCAGACTTTTTCAGAGTCTGGTTCCAACCAGCCACATCTTCCATATACCACTGTGCAGCATCACTGTGTTTTTCACCAAAGTCCCAAACATCTTTCTTTTCCATCTGTATGTTTTTAGGCATACTGTTTGTCTTGCCTTTAGCATTCTGCAAATTAGATTCCACCTCCTCACTAAAGCCCTCCTGGCCACACCAGTCTAAATAAAATCACCTTTAGTTCTTTTGCCAGAACCTATTTGTCAATTGTATATGGCACTTTGAGACAGTAACTTCAATAGGAGGCAGGAGCGACAACTCTTAGTTTTATGTTTGTGTAAGGTTTTTAGGTCATGACTTCTTTTATCTGTAAAATGGCAGCTGGAAAGGAGGTATATTTTAATTAATTTGTTACTAATTTTAAGTTATTGAAAATAAATTATTTTATAAGTAGGAACTGATTCAAGGTTATTGATATAAAATTTATAGTTTATTGAGTGGGCAAGAAAGGCGCATCTCACAGATTATACAACCCCTGGAGTGTGTTGCAAATGTGCATGTCCTTCATAAAGTATATCATGGATGAGTCAGGGCAGAGAACCACTCAGCTATTTAATTGATAAGAGGTTTTCAGCTCAAAATCTCCATGGAATTTTGAAATTTCCATGGCCTTTAGATCATCTATTAATTTCATATATTTGTCTTATCTCTTCAACTAGATTATAAATTGTTGAGGGAAGTAGTGCTCTTATAATTGTTTGTATTCCATCCAAAGCCCCAAGCAAAATGCTTGGTACACAGTGGCACTGGGTGGCATTCTGTCAATAATATAATTATATTATCATGACTCAATACTAGATGCTTTAGGATTTATAGTTTCATCTTGGTTATGTTATATATGAAATAGATACTCAATACTTAAGAGTTATTCATGTGCATTTAAATGATATACCTTCATGATACCAAGCAAATGGAGTAATAGGCACAAGAGTTATTTCCAGTTGACAAGCATACTGTCAATGCCTAATCAACAGATAATTCCTGACGTGTCTATCAACCATAAGCACTTGGGTTCCATTTCCGGCTCCAACACTCATGGGGTACTTTTGGGCTCTGTGCTTCAGTTTCCTCATCTGTGAAAGAGAAAGTAGTGTCCACCTTATAATATGGTTGTGAGGTTTTGTTTGTTTGTTTGTTTTATTGTTGACAGAGAGACAGAGACAGAGACAGCGGGAAAGGGGAGGGCCCAGAACAGTCTCCATAGTTGCACATCATTTGTTTTTTCCTACATACGCTGTTTCCCGAAAATAAGACAGTGTCTTACCCTGTTTCCCCGAAAATAAGACAGTGTCTGATATTAATTTTTGCTCCCAAAGATGCACTAGGTCTTATTTTCGGAGGGATACCTTATACATATTTCAGCAAGAGGCAAAACTGTAAGTAGGTCTTATTTTCGGGGGATGTCATACTTTCAGGGAAATATGGTAGTTTCACTCCACAAGTGGGCGCGGGGCTGCACAGGGCAGGAAAATGGGCCGGGGTCTCATCCCGGTGAGAACTGAACTGGGGGCACTCCCCAGTTCAGCATATGGGTCCCCTCAGGCCAGGGCCGGGATTCAATCCTCGGTCCCTGGGGCTGCAAAGTGAGCGCTTAACCCACTGAGCCATCCCGGCTTCCCCAAGGTTGTGAGTTTTAAATGAGTTCATATATTCAACATACTTTGAACAGTGCCTAACACATCAGTACCTTGTGTTTGCTATTATTACTAATATTGATATTATTAATACTAATATTATTGATTTATGTTTGTATAAGTTTTGTTACAATTATGCCACAGACTGTCTATATTAGTTTCCTATGCTTGCTGTAAAAATTATCAATAACTTCATTGCTTAAAACAATAGACTATTCTTTCACAGGTCTGTAGGCTAGAAGTCTAAAATCAATTTCACTAGGCTAGAATCAAGGTGTCATCAAGGCCACACTTCCTGTGGTAGTTATCCATTCCTTGCTTTTCCAGCTTCTGATAGCTGCCAAAATTCTATGGCTTGTGGCTCCACTTGCTATCTTAATGGTCACAATGCCTTCTCCTATTCCCTCTTCAAATTTCTACTGCCTCCCTCTTATAAAGGTATATGTGATTGCATTTAGAATTCAACCAGATGATTCAAGATAAATCTACCCATCTCAAGTTCCTCAACCAAATCACATCTGCAAAGTCCTTTTTTTGCCATATGGGTAACATTTATAGGCTCCAGGGGATAAATGGTAGATATATGTGTGGGGCGGCCATTATTCAGACTACCACAGCATCCTACAGCTTAATGAATTTAACAGACAGCATTTATTTCTTCTTTATATATCTGGGGTTTGGCCATTCTTGGCTGAGCCCATACTAGGCCATGGATTGAGTACAGGTTAGCTTCAGATATTGCTCATTTTTCTGAAGTCAATGGAAGGAATGTTCTCATAGTAATAGCAAAAACCTAACAGGGCAAGGCTGACCACACAAGAACATTTCAAGCTATTTAGGTCACATGCATTTACATCTCCTTGACCAAAGCGAATCACATCAATGGGCTTACCCATCTAGAGGAAAGGAATGTATATTAGCTATAATAATATAGCCTGGCACAGGGTTCTCTGTAGATGAGAACAACTTAAAGCTAAGTGAGCAATATATGTATGGTATTTATTCGGTGGAAGAAGAAAATCCAGTACTTAAAGCAAAGTTATATAGTAATAGACAGTTTTCTGTAGTTCTTATCTGATGGTCAAGGAGCTATGTTTGTTGTGACCTTAGTCTGGTCAAATAAATACACTCCTGAATGTGATGATCCTAGAAAACTTCTATAATTTTTTGTTAGGGGATAAATCTCTACAGACATGGAAACTCTGAGACTCTGTTGGGCTACTCAGCCTCCTTTGCCATACTATAGTGACTCGATGGGTTCTATGAAGGTATGAAAAAGAAACAAAGGTTTTCTGCCCCTCTGGACAAAAGAAAAACAGAATATCTGCTGGATTGTCTCTCAGGAAGAGAAGTGACCTGGAGCATACACATTAGCTGCTGAATTAAAGCCAAGGCTACATGAATTATAGTATCTTATCATATCATATTTAGCCTATAAGTTTGAATAGCTAGCTAGTTCATCTAACCAAGAGTTGGTTTCTTAAACATTAATGGGAATCTGATTTTTCTTAATTTCAGAACCAATATATAATACTGGTATATTTGAATTTGATAGAATTCCCCGTTCTAGTTTTTTTTTCTTTCTTCTCATTCCAATAATGGAGGGATTCTGTTATTTTCACAGACCCAGTGAAAAAAACTAATAATACGTAGTAGAATTTATTATCTTTTTCTCAGTTTCTTTGTCTTCAAGAGAGAATAGGATGTACCATGTCCCTGACCCCTGCCTCGTTTTTAGTCACTTGATAAGTTGCAATAACACTAAAGAAAAATAAGGCCAGTGGGCAATTTTTTTCATGAACTGGAATGAACAAGAAAGTAACATAATTTAGGATATCCACATTTTCATAGCTATAACCGAACTAACTTAAGATAAGATAGTACATTTTTGGTGAAATTCCTTTAATGTTATAAGGAATATTCACAGAAAACCAGACTTTTTTTCTTTTCTTTTTTCTTTTTTTTTGTTAAATTTATTGGGGTGACATTGATTGGCAACATTTAGATAGTTTCCAGATGTACAAATCCACATCACATCACCCATGCATTGCATTATGTGCTCACCACCCAGAATCAGCCCTCCCTCCACCACCACACATCTGGTGCCCACTCCCACTTCCCCCCCATGCTTGCCCCTCCCATCCCCTTCACTCAGGTAACTGCCAAACTATTGAGTGTGTCCATAAGTCTGGTGCCCACTCCAACCCCACCCCACTCTCCCTCCCCCCCCTTCCCCTTCCCTCAGGTAATCACCAAGCTATTGAGTATGTCCATAAGTCTGTTTCGTTGTTACTTTCAATTTTATATTCCACCTATAAGTGAGGTCATATGTTTCCTGATTCTTTCAGTCTGACTTATTTCACTTAATAAGATGGTCTCAAGGTCCATCCATGCTGTCACAAATGACTATATTTCATCATTTCTTATCGCTAAGTAGTATTCCATTGTGTAAATATACCACTTCTTTATCCAGTCATCTTATCAGAGGGCATTTTGGTTGTTTCCATGTTCTGGCCACTGTGAACAGTGCTGCGATGAACATGCGGGTACAGACATGTTTGCAGATTAAGGTTTTCAGGTTTTTTTGGGTAGATACCCAGTAGAGGGATTGCTGGGTCATATGGTAATTTCATTCCTAATTTTTTGAGGTATCTCCATACAGCCTTCCATAGTGGTTGTGCCAGTTTACATTCCCACCAACAGTGTATGAGGGTTCCTTTTTGTCCACAGCCTCTCCAGCACTTGTTATCCCTTGTCTTGTTGATTATAGCCATTCTAACAGGTGTAAGATGGTATCTCATTGTGGTTTTTATTTGCATCTCCCTAATTGCTAGTGAAGTGTTTTTTCATATATCTGTTGGCCATATGTATGTTTTCATGAGAGAAGTGTCTGTTAAGGTCATCTGCCCATTTTTTAATTGGATTGCTTGTTTTTTTCTTGTTGAGTTGTACAAGTTCTTTGTATATTTTTGATATTAGCCCCTTATTAGAGGTATTGTTTGCAAATATTTTCTCCCAGTTGGTTGGCTGCCTCTTTGCTT